>VZRV01008780.1:797173-861925 GCA_013398115.1 Falcunculus frontatus
AATTTATAACGCACCCCCCCCCCCCCCCCCCATTTCTATCAGTGAGAGTTTTGCAATTAGCAGTAGGTGTAAAACCAGGATTTCAGTTGGTGTCTGTATGTCTCCCAATTCATGCCCACTGATCCACCAACAATTCCCTTGTGAGATAATTAAATGAGGTCGTCAAGAGTCTATTTTGTTCTAAGCACTGGCTGAAATCGTCGAGGTGTAAGACACAGACAGCTATCGCTCCTGGCCATTCGTATTTTCATACACAGGGACATGAAGGCTCTTACTGTTTGCCTGGAGGGCTTGACAGTGAATTTACAAAGTGTGAACTACAGGGCACACTGAGTCTCTAGGTGCAGAAGGAAGTGGCTGGAGTGAATGGAAAGGCTGGATCATCTCAGAGCTTAGCTGTGCTGCAGCCATCCCTCCCTGCAAGCCTGTAAGCTGGCTGGGGAACTGGTGCTGTGTATCCACTCACACACAATTCCCAGAGCACTTCATCCTCTCAACTGTGTGCAGTGTCTTGTAGTCTTTCAGCCATTTGAAGACTCTGAGTGCCATACGGGGAAAGTTGTGCGCCCTTTTGTATTAAATGATACTTCTAGCATCTCCTTCAAAAACCTTGCATTTATTCTTAGGGGAGAATTGTGTGTAGTAAAGCATTCAGCTGTGCTAGGCATTTGGCATTTTTTTTCCAGTGTACACACTGTTATTTTTTATATGTGAGAGTTTACGAGGTTGAAGAAGTGCATGTTGACCCGGTCATTTCCTTGCAGACAACAGAAGAGAAGTACTTTTTTTTCAGGAAACAATTACAAAAGGAAAGGGCAATGGCTTTCCTGACCCATTCTGGCAGGGCACTTCATTCATATAGATAATGGGAAGAAAGGCATGCAGCATTTGTATGTTGGTACTGAATCATTGGTGAAGATGTGCTGTGATGAGAATGGATGAAATTGATTCAAAAGAAAAATCATCAAAACACACTTTCAAGCAGAGCTTTTAACAGAGTGCTATTCCTGTTTTCCCTTTTATAATTAACATCCAGTTTTTATCAGGCTTCTTTCTGAAGTCTAAATAAA
This sequence comes from Falcunculus frontatus, assembly GCA_013398115.1. NCBI lineage: Eukaryota > Metazoa > Chordata > Aves > Passeriformes > Falcunculus > Falcunculus frontatus. The sequence goes on from VZRV01008780.1 coordinate 798,244, forward strand.
TGCCCCTATTGTGTGGCTTCTGGCTTGTATCTTGCAGAAGACACAGGTTCTAGTTCATCATTAAAAACAAATCCTAGTTTTATGAGCCATATAAAGAATAAAGCTGCCCATGGCTATAATTGAGTTGCAGGGTTTTATCTCACTACAGTCTGTTGGGTGTCTCTCTAGCTATAAAACAAGCAATTTTACAAAGACCCTGCGGTGCGCAGAGCAAGACTTTTGGCTTTCTAGTTATTTAGTTCCCTGTTTTCTCTGCTTTTTTTTCCAGAGGTATCAGATGCAAATTAGGTTTCTAGTTTCTCTTATCTCTTTGTTCCTTCCAAAGCTGAGATTGATAGCTTTAAGGAGATCAAAGTCAACTTTCAAATGTATCCCAAATTGATAATCTCCAGACTATCATACACCTTGTACTCAGAACAAAAACTTAAAATCCATAATGACATCAGCATGGTAAATATGGTTGTTCTGTTAGCCTAAGTAAAAGTAGATTATACATGTTTTTCAGACTTCAAAGGCCTGTCCTGTTTGTCAGGTTTCTTTAAGGTCTCAAAGGCACTGTGCACTCCCTTCTGTGTAAGAATAATAAAAGACGCTGCAGCAAGAACTTGAGAGGATCTTTTTCCTGCTAACATTGCAGTTTCAAAGATAAATGGACAAGACATATTAAGAAAAGAAAAGTAGGGGCATTTCTAGTTTAGTTAAAGCAAATATAGAAGTATAATGTGCATCAAAACTGGTTTTTGCTTCATACCTGACTGTAATAGATATTAGTCTCTTGTTTTAGATATTCTGGCTGGACAGGTCACTAAATAAAAGAGAAAAAAATGATGGGGCCTTATATTCTCTTCCTATGCCAAGAAAAATGAGGGAGATAAATGCTCATTTCCAATAGATTGCAAAATCTGCAGCTGAAATCCAAAGCCAGTTCCCACTGACACTGATTAACAATGACAATATTTCCTAATGTCGATATTTTGGACTGAACTGCCTGGAGCAAACGAGACTGCAGTTGGGGCCCACAGAAAGTTGCATGACCAGGGACATGTCAAAACCATCGGTGCAGGTCGTGTGTGCCTGCACACCGTCCCCACAGAGCCGCTCTCCAGCAGTGCCCAGGCAGCTGGCCAGTGGCCACGGTGCTTCCTGGCTGGCAGCCAGTGGCTCTTATCTATGCCCTGGTGAGCAGGCTGTAATAACTAATCCCAGATTTAAGGAGAGGTTTTAGTATGAACTCTATGGGAAAAAGTGTCAGGAATAGCTACATCCTCCCTGCCAGGAGTGCCTCTGATTTTTCTTTCACACAACACTTTTTTTGGAGTGCTCAAAGGCAGATGTTTGGAGAAAAAGAATTTTTGATCCTTCAAACTGTCCTCTTCCAAATTGTTCTCTTCCAAAATAAAAGGATGTTTGTGTGTATGTGCAGGTGAGTGGAAGAAAATAATCCTGTTGTTCGGCATAGATAAATACTTCTGAGATTTGTACATAAAAGCATTTGCATGGGATAGTGCGTGGTAATCTGTTTGTGGGCTAAGAAATACATTCTTTTCAACAACATGTCTTCCTGGTATAGCACTGGGTGACAATTTGATCCTGTATATGCTTACAAAAGATATGTTTTTTTATTCTCTGTGCAGTGCTGGAAGCACCTGTGTATTTCCCTTATGGGAAGTCTACTGTGATGCGACAGATCTTCTCAGACAGCACTTCTGGGAAATATCAGAAACTCTACACAGCGCTAGAGGTAGAAGAAATAGAGGGGTTTGAGTGGTTTTATACTTCAAAAACTCTTAGAGAAATATATTCTGAAAACACTAGACTGTCAAAAAAATTCCCTTCATTGACTGGTAAAAAGCAGCAGCTATCCTCATGTTGCAAACTGCTGTGCCCCAATTCCCACATCTAAGGATAAGGAAATGCATTGGTCTCTCTGGTGTAGTTACTCAGCCGAGGCTCCCAGTAAAGGTGCAAATTGTTGTCAGTTGTCATTACTTGGTATGTGTTATAACATACCATGGAAAAAGAAACTCTTAATGGGAAAGTACCTGAGAATTAGTGACTTTTCCATATGCACTGAAACTGATTCATGATCAAAACCACATTTGAAAAAAAGCTGTATCTGTGCTCAAGGTTGAAGAATACAATCCAAAGAAATTAGTAACTCTGATTACCTCTGGAATGCAGCTAGGCTCTAAACAAATGTTGAAAAATGAAGAGCCAATAGTTTTGTTTTCAGTCCACAAATGCATTTAATTAATAGACGATAGGATGGAGAAGGAATAAAACTTACAGGAAAATACAGACTAAGGAGGCATTTTCTCACTTGCTACCACTTTGACAAGAAAAAGACTGCTTCACACGAAGTCCTGTAGTATAAGCCCCTCCTGTCACACTTCGGAGCTCTGCAGAACTGGAAAGAATGAATAAGGTGGGAAGAAGTGGGGAATTGAGCTCTCATTTTCTTACCCCAGGTCTGCTGACATCTGTCCACAGTTACACAGGTGGGAAAAAGGGATTATATTTGTACTTTGCCAAAATGGCTCTGAAACATCATTGGTGGGTTTGCTCTGCTGGTTCCATCTGTCTGTGCCTCAGTGCACATGGCAAGGTATTTTTAAGCCACCTGCTGTTGATACAGAGGTTTCTGTTCGTTAGTTTTTTGTTTGGTTTTTTTTTTCCAGACTGGCATTCAGACTTGCAAGATCAAAGTATTGATCAAAATTCAGTGAAAGGCTTAGTATTATCCCTAAACCTTAACTTGCCTATCTAGATTTCCATTACACTAACCCCTGATGGGCTGGGACATTTTCTGAAGTATTCATTTCTCACCATAGTGACACTACTATTATAACTATGAATGCTGCCTTTGATCATAACAAAATTATACTGACAATACGGACTTGTTTTTTTCTGTACTCACTCTCACTCAAGACTTGGACCCAGTTGGGCTAAAGAAGGTTGAAATAAATAACATTTTGTTCCTTTTTCCTTTTATGATGGTAAAAAAAAAAAAAGTAACAGGATGTAAAAGCATCCACAACAGGAACTGTGATGTGTGTCATCAAACACTAGAATGTGTCTAGTAGAAAGGGCAGAGGAACACAACTGTAAAAGCTCTAACAGTTCTATGTCTTCCAACTACTGCAGTGCCTGTTGAGAAAACTGAGAATTTACTCAAATTGTGATTTTTTCACTGAATTAATTTGGGTTTTTTTATTTTTTAAAAGGACAGGTAAGAAAGAACTCAGAGGAAGAGCTTCAAACAGTAACTGTAAAGTAATAATAATTTCTGTATTTTTCTATTTATTTGAGGACTCATTAATCACTTAAGTCAATATATTGACAGTGACTTTTACCAAAACAGGATTTAAGTTTTACTGTACAGGGATTCTCTGTTTCATCAAAGATTTTCAACATTGAAGAACTAAGTCTGAAATGTCAGCTTGTATGGTAAGTTTGCAATAACGGATGTGAAACAGAGAGGTTTGTTCACTGGTAGTGTTCCTTCTTCTAAATATATTATTCAAAAATAGGCAAAAGATAGGAAATTTCAGGAGATATTTTGAATATTTCAAAGGGAAAGAAGAGGCCAAGATGGTTCATTCTCACCCTCAAAATATCTTTACAGCAAACAAAAGCCAGGCAAAACTTTGTGAATTTTCTGCTTGTGTAATATACATAAAAGTCTGGGGGAATACCGATGCTTGTGTATGCATACATATATATGTCCACACAAACCAACTAAGAAAGAAAACGTAAAGAATCAATTGTTATAATTTTATTATTTTAAAAATTATTTCAATGAAATTTAAATGAAATAATGATAACAATAAATTAATTCTCATAAATTCAGCATAATAAATTACATTTATTTCAAACTATTGTTAATAATTTATTTTTTATTCAAGAAGTGAGAAAAAAGAAATTTTGGAAGACTGATAATACAATCATGTAGGTATGTATGAAAATGTGGCTATAAATATGAAAAACTACTTTTAAGTGAGCCATATTTAACTCCTGGGAGAAAAAAAATCAAGCTTCCTAAGCACAATTAATGCAAATATGAAGCTACACTTGGGGACACCTTCTATGAAACGTTACCATTGCTTATCCCAAAACTGTCCATGACATGGCAAGACATTGTCTGCAATTTACCAGCCTTTCAGCAAAGCAAGTTGCTGTCAGCAATGTTACCAAGTGCATTTTGAATTTATGATACATATTAGCTTAGTGGTCCACGTGTGATTGTAACAGCTTGGAAATCAGGAGCCAGGGAGAACTGTCTCTTAGAGCGATCTTCCAGTCTGGTACAGCCGTGCTTTGTCACTCCAGCTGTGGGCTGTAACCCCTGTCGTACATAATCTAGCTCCAATACCTATGAGGACACCAACATATAACAAATGACAAAAGGATTTGTAAGAACTGTGTCTCAGGCCTAGCCCACTGGATTTACGGCGGATCATTCACCAAACATTTAATCTAAAGAGGTCACAGAACATCAGACACAGCCAAACTTGAGGTCATCTATTCTTTTTGGTCATGGATTATTTATGTCTTTGGATCTCCTCCAGTACTTCATTAGTACATGATATTGTTAGATAGGTTACAGTGGTGAGATTCCAGAGCAAATAAACTGGTCCTGTGGCAAGCATTACAGTATAGGCATTGCTAATTATTTATTTCCTGCTGTTAAGCAGAAAACAGGCTTGACTGCCCTCACAACAGCTGCAGCATTACAATGTGTGAAACACTGAACTTTATGTGCCTGCTCCCCTGAAGAGCTCTGGGGGCAATGGGTATTACAAGCAGGTAGACTAGTTGTCAGAAGAGCCTTCTGAAGAGTCCTAGTGCATCAGCAGCAATTAATGCAGGTGGTATTTTAGACAAGGGAGCTAATGAGCTTTAATATGCATGCAGGTGAGGGAGTGCTGAATCAGTAGAGCCATTAATGAACCTATGACAGCCTAATTAGCTACAATTTAAAATCTATGGAATCTAATCAGAAGAGCTGAACACTGCTGCAAATCTGTGTATGAATGAGTCTTTCTAAATACTCCAATCTGTTGCTTAGTCACTGATTGATAGTAATTGCTTTTTTTCCTCCATTGTGTATAGGAAAATGCCCAATTTTGTTCTGATAGAGGAGGACACAACATTGAAGTTAAATGCCTGAGATGTTTGACTGCTTAAGTTTTAATCAGGAGATGTTTAAAAAAAATCAAAGTAAAATTAATTTCCAGCCCTGAATATAGATGATTAAAAATACACCACCAACTTTTCATGTATTTGGCAGGCAGAGATTATATAGTAGTTAATCAACTCTAAATAGCTTATATGAAATTAAAGATAGAACTACAGCTGAAGTGGCATAAAATACACATATTAATATAAGAACTTCTTTATATAGGAATGTTATTAAACTCCTTAGATGAATGATTTTTAATACAACCAAAAAAGAATTTTCCTATAAAAGGAGAACAATAATATCTCCTGAACGTTGTTATTAAAAAATCAAAAATAAGAACCTAATATAACCCTACTACAAAACATTATATTTTCCTTTTCCAAAACCACTACGGGAAAAAGAGTATTTGGTAGTGCACAGCCAAAGTACACAACACAACTAAAGGGTATGTCCAGTATTCTCACTGAGATATGAAGTATTCTAAATGGAAGTTTTAATACCTGAAGCACTGAAATTTTCCTTATGTTGATGGCTCAGATCTTACTACTTTATGCAGGTGAAATCTCATGAGAGTTTTCCTTTACTAGCCAGCTATCTCTTGCAATACTACAATAGGCAGATAAACACTAGATTGATGAGTAGAAAGTTGCTGAAGAAATGAGAACATAATTTTTTGCATCAATTTACCAATCCCTGGAATCCTTAGTAAACATTACTGTACTGGATATGGATGTTAAAATAAATCTACAAGGATTTGCTCTTGTTTGAAGCCTTTGCTATTTTTGCTATTTTGCTTTTTTTTGTGGTCACAGTGTTCTGTGTCACTACTGATATTTTCATGTAGATACAAAGTATTTGAAAACAGGAAAAGTGTAAGATAGAGTTTTAAGTCACCCCTAATAGCCATGAACTTAAAATTGCTATTTACTGAATATTGCTACTGAATATTTATTGAATATTACTATTTATACACAGCAGGTTGATCAAGAAAGAAAAGGAGAGGGAAGGATGCTGGAAAGGAGGACTTGCGAGACAATTTACACCTTAAAGATTGCTCCTTTATTTCATGGTATTTGAAACCACCCGATGATCTCAACATCCCAGCTTTCCTTTCTTGCCACTGTACAGATGAATTAGGAAATACCAGGGGGAAAGTACTGTAAGGATGTTCTAGGAGTAGCTATCAGCTGTGTTACTTGCTTTCTCCATAGCCTCCAGGTGACTGGATTTCAAGTAGAAATTGGTCAGCATTGTTCAATGTTTTAAGCTTTCTCCCTGTAATGTATAAGCCTCTGTTTTCCAGACTTAGAAATGCATTTTCTGTGAGGAATTTTTTTTTTAAATGAGGCCACATACTTTTTCTCCAAGAAAAGCTTAGTAGGAAGTCAGTGAAAAAAGGCTCAATTGAGACACCTGCTACCTGAGCAACTCCTGGAGACAATCACAGGCTTCAGGCCAGTTTTGTAATCTGGATAGCTGTTTGTAAATGTCTTTCAGATCATGATGCACTCAGTGATGACATCTTGAATAATTCTGAATTAAGAATAACACTGAGAGAATTGCTGTCTGATCTCAGGAAAATCATGGACAGAAGAAATAGTGAAATTCATAGAATCAATAGGGACTATTGCTAGGGACTATTGCTAGGGACTATTTCCTTGGTTATAATCTTCACTGACACTCACAAATAATTTCCTGAAGCAGCAACACCAGATTTACTGCAGTGGAACTTTATTTCTGATGCTGTTTTTTAAGATCATAAAGAGATTGAAGTTTAATTTAACATAATCCAGTGCCACAATCCTCTTCTTTTGATAAAGTGATCAGCCACATCTCAATAGGTTAAATTTTACACACATTTTTACCTTACAGTGCTAGTTATTGAATTATACAATAGGATGATAAATAAATGAGGACTATGCCTGATCCTGAAGTCTTTATTCATGCAAATAGTAACTTTGCTTGACTTGTATGCAGAATCAATTCTTAAGAGGTTCACTGCATTTATTTTAGCTTTCCCTAAAAGTAGTGAAATGTTTTAATGTCATGGACGTATATATTATAATAACCATATTTTCACGCAGTAGGCTTTGGTTGATGTTCATCTTTTTCTTATCTCCTTTTCTCTCTATGTTTATACACACACATATATCTTTTTACACTTATGGAGGTAGTTGCTGTGTATATAATGTAAGATTATTTTCCCTGGTTTCATAATAATGCTACTTAGAAGGCTCAATTCTCAGCCCATCATTATTGCTACGACCATAGATATTTTTCATGTCATTTTTTTCTGTCTTGTTTTCTTCATACAAACAGATCAGAGCTTCTTATCAGTGTGATTGTTTCACCCACATCAAGAAAGAGCATCCAGGGCCTGACTTCTCCTGGGCTCAGTGGGGAAGGGCAGGGATAAATAGAATAAATATTAGAGTAACATGTCTGAGAGTAGGGGTTTCCTGTTCTTACTACCATAGAAAGTCTAGCATGTTGGAATAGAAGTGAATACTGCTGGGAGGAGTAATGGAATCTGAATTTTCTCTTCGCATAGCATCAGTAGGTAAGGTGGCTTTCCAAGGCTTGGGAAACACATGGATAAAGCATGTAGCCAATCTAGGTCTGCTGAAACACAGCAGAAGCACTGTGTTCTTTGTTGCCCCAAGCCTGTTCCTAAACATAGGGGGAGCTTTGGGTTTCCTAGATATTAAAGACATTCTCTGGGTTGACAAACGTAGCTCACACTGGTGGAACAAAAATCCTAGTGAGAGATGTAGAGCATAAGTATTTATGAGATTCATTTTGCTTGCATGTGAGGCAATGGCCTGGAATAAAGATCCTGAATGCTTCACCTTAATGCAGCAAAACTGGTTGATCATTGTTGGTTTGTAAAAACAAGTAACCGTGGTCTGTGGGGCTAACAAGTATATCTGAGCTTACAGAGTCAATGCAAAACCAAGTTGAACATTTGGAATGACTGTATTGTCACTTTCTACCACTGTGTGTCAGAACCAGCCCCACTGAGGCCAGTGGAATAACACAACATTGTAGTAGGATGAGACCCTGGCATGCTCCTACCTGGTAATTAGGCAATCCTTGGCCTCTTTAAAGATACTGTGCTTCCATGCAACTTTGGGTACCACCCTCACAGAAATACAACTGAGACATACCATGAAGGATGACAGATTCCCATTGAAAATTGTGACTTGGCTGGAAAAGAAACAGAACAGCTTTATTACCCTCTCCAAAATGGGCTTGCAAGAAATTTAATTTAAAATGTAATTTAATTTAAATAGATCAGCTATTAAAGTTGGTGAGCTTATCAACACTTAAACTCGAGGTAGCAGGGGCCTCTCATATGCTTCTGTTTAAATGCATTTTGGACATGCTTGTTGAATGGGGCCAGGGAATGTGACATCATGAAGAGTGAAGCCACTGGTGAATAGAGCTGTCTTTATGCTCAACTAATGCAAAGCAAGCTATATAAAACTATTTTAAAAGGACTTTTTTTCCCCTTGTTTGAAAATAATTTTATTTATTTATTTCACACAGTGGAAATTTTAGTTTTTATAGTATATCCTGCTGGTGCATAGTTGAATAAATTTATTTTAAGCTGGCTGGTAAACTGTTTTCTTTCTGTACATCTCTGGTGATGCATTTTTTAATAAATTATTTTTAAGGTGGCTGTTCCAGTATTTTTCTTTCTTCCTGCTGTGGAGATGAGCGCTCTAATAAACAATTTTTTGAAGTGGCTATTTTTGCATTTTTTTCTCCTGTATCCTGCTGTTACAGTGCTGTAAGCTTGTTATATGTTCATTTGTTTTAAAATGCTGCTGTTCCTTGCTTTTCTAGAAATTATTCTTGTCCGTTAGCCTTCATTTTTGAAAACTCCCTTCTCTTGTCTAAGTAAAACTAAGTAGGAAAAGGCAATGGAACAGACTTCTAAAAAAATGTTGGTATTGCAATTCACAGGAATAATTAACCTCGGGACTCAGTTGTAATAGCATGTAACTCTTCCATACCAAGTTATGGCATTGACCACTAATAGGTTCAGGCTTGTCACATTTTCCCAGTTTTAACACATTCTGATTACCCTGGAGGAGTTTACGCCAGATGGGGAGCTCACATGGAACTACGCCAATCCGTCTGATCCATGGTAACATTTCAGGATGTGCTAACTCATCCATGGGTTTCAATGCCGACCTCCTCATAGCAGGTAGTAAATGCCGCCATCTTGAAACTCTTCCTAAATTTGAGTTCCATTGATGACTCTCTTGTCAATATGACGCAATTTCTAGAAATTTTGCCATGTTTTGTATTGATTTTTATAACTTTTTTTAAAACCTGACCAGTTTAATATATCCTTTTTTTTTTTTTTTTTTTAGAGAAAGCGGTAATTTTCATCCCCCTCAAAAAGGACTTAAAAAGGTTGAATAATTTGGAGTAGAATTCAATATTTCAGGTGAGGTTGGCAGTTGATACATATTTCGGCTTGAAATAAACAGTGGGAAAAAAAGATAAGTTTTCTCCAAATTAAAAAAACTTTCATGATTTATTAGAAAAAGCAGTTAAATGAGAATTCCAGTATTCATTCAGTCCCTCTGGTGGACTACTAGGATTTTCTTAGCAGACCAGTGCTGTCAAACCTAGAATCAATGGCAGAATCAAAGGAATAGCACTGTGAGATAAGAATGCTTAAGCGAGTGAAAGAGAGAACTAGAGACATGCAATTATGAAAATAAGGAAAAGCCCTACAGATTTTGAAAGGTTTCATATCAATCAACATAATTATCTGGAGGGTCAATACACAACTGAAGCTAAACATTTTGGTTCTTAATAGTCTCTGGGCCTTAAAAAACCAAAACAAGCTACAAAAGAATCTCAGAGGTGTGAAGTAGCCTAACCATTTCAGATACCTACTTGCTCTCCAAAGGCATCTCTTGCTAAAGATAATACCTGGATAATTAAATTTTGAGCAAGTGAATAAATGTGAGACAAATCCTACTTTTTAATTGTGTGACCTGGGTGCATTACATGAGAAAGAAAAACAGTTAAAGTGACTAGTGTCTACAGCCACTTCTTAGTTTAGGTCCATCTTCTATGTCGTGATTATATTGGTTCACCAAATTTGAATGAAGTTCTGGCGACATTAAACTGAACAGAAGATTCAGTGTAGTTAAGTGTTAATAGTTGTTTAGACAGCCTCAGTGCTGGTTTCAAAGGGACAGCTTAATTTAACTGACTTCTGCTTCTCTGATGAGCAGCGGCTTGTGATGGACCACAGTTCGCCTATTGAGGATGCACAGCCCAGTTTTATCTCCCCCATAAACAGTCACTGTGTAGTATATAAACCAGTCCTTGGACTAAAGGAGCCATAAACAGCACAGTGACCTGTTCTAACAAGTTTTCAAGCAGCTACTCTGCCCAGAGAAGATTAAGACAGAAACTCCCTCATGCCAGATACTAGACAAAGATTTTGAATGAGAATATAAACATTGACACTTTGTCTCAGGGGTACACTTTTGCAGGCCAAGAATCTGAGCAACTAGAGCTCAATTTATTGAACCCCTGCCCTAGTTTTGCATTGTGTTTTATCTCTCTAAAATATATTTACCTACAGATTAAACCATACGGCACACTGAAGGGAAGATATCTGTCCAAATACTCCTGTATTCAACCATTCAGACTTCACCATGGTGGGGATTCAAGTTCTTTGTACATTGCAGAGTTGAAAAATCATTTTTTTCTTAAGGGCATATTGTGTAAAAATCTGATCCCAGAAGTTGCTTCTGGAGAAGACAGACAAATCTTTGCCTTCTATATACAAAACAGTATTCATAATTACTACTTTGAATTTTCAGAGAATTTGAAGAGTCTTTGACAATAAAGTACTTTTGAAGGCATTTATTTACCTTACTTCACATTTTAATTTCTGTCCTCTTAAAATTAACTCCTGAAACTCAATTTAATGCTGCACGGTCTGCAGGAAAACAAAAGACATTTGTCTGTGTATCTGGTCTTTTTCATAAGCACAAAAAAAATCTTATTAATTCAGATTATGTGTACATTCTAGCATCAAATTAAAGCAGATTGAAAAGTGCTCTCACTTGTGGAACAGCTCCTGAGGTGATTTAAGTGAACTTATAATTCTAGCTTGAAACAGTTTGTTTTCATCACAAAGAGTGTGAAACTTTGTTTCCCAATCAAAATAAGAGGAACATTCTTACTGACATCTGAAGAGTAGAAGAAACCGAAGTGGAAGAGGAGTTAGAAAGAGGTAGTGATGAAGTTTTTCCACCAGAAGACCCTCATCTTCAAAAAAAGAAATGGAAAGAGACATTTTGAAAGTCAAATTATCTTTCAGGAAATTAATTTAAATGAAAGTTGAAAACGAAAAACATTTAAATAATTCTTCAAAGCTAAATATTCTGTTCAGGATGAACTCTTCTTTATGATCTCTTCTCAGCTTGAGTGGAAGTGCTGTAATTTCTTATCTGGGCCTCAGTCCCACCCTAATTCTCATCTTTTGGTCTATTAAATTTCTTGCTACTTCATAAAATCGTGTTTCCACATATTTCCTGACGAATGTGTTGGCAGAATCACAATTTGTTTTGTGTCAGCCTATCTGCTTATACTTCTTGTGAAAGGAAGTTTTAGTATACTAATTATAATTAGAGGGCTCCACAAATTATTTTGTTTTGCTATGCTCTCAACTGCTAAACATATATAGGGCATGAGTGCATATGCTTTGATTCTGTAAGAAACCAAGAAAAAAAATGGTGCACCTTATTGAGAAAAATGGAAAAAACCAGGTACTTGAATATCGTTGTCATAAACTGTGGTACAAATGGGTGATTAGTGGAGATGAGAGTATGTGCCAAATTAATTTACCCTGACATTTGAAAAATTTGCTTTGTTTTTATGCAGTGTGAGCATCTTACTTGTTTAGGATAAGATATTTTGATATCATTTTTGACTAGAAGGAAACTTTTCATCTAGACTATGTAGGAAAATTTATCAATGTATGAAAGAAACATTTTGTAGACTTACTGAAATATTAAAGCTGTGACTACTGGCAGAGATATGATTAAAAATATAAAAATTTTTCAAAGACTGTAGCTATCATTGCAAAGCAAATGAATTTGAGCCACTAATAATACCATGCATTACCTTGTGCTGCATCTATCTTTATTTTTTATTTTTTTCTCACTTGAATATGAAGATACCCTGGGTGATTGAACTATCAAGTACTGAAGAGTCAGCATTGCTGCTGCATTTGAAAGAGCTACGATGAGAACTTTATTATGCACATCTGAAAAGCAAAATCAGTAATTACAAACAACTTACAGGACAGCTGAATGTAGTTAAATCATTTACTTGCAATATACCCACAATCTTAAAATGCTTTAATATATAAAAACATATTCAGCAGCTGCAGTGTTTTTATTGACATATATTCTCTCCTAAGCTCATGGAAACTCTGTGTTTTAGGAAGGTGTACGTGTTCCTTTGTAGGCAAAAGGTAACCACAGGGGAAAGGACATCTGTATGCTTGATAGTTTCTTGAAGCTACTTGGGTCCTGGTCAATAGAGCAGAGAACTGTAGAACACAATGCAGACCGTGTTCCTTTCATCATCTTACAGATAGCCTATGTGATCTTAAGTGTAGGGAACAATGAGGTTGTTACACCAAAATGAACTGTTGAAATAGGATTAAAAGATACTACTATTAATGGATAAGAGAAGTCTGAAGATATAGAGATAATCAGAGATGCATAGACATCTCTACATATCTCTCATCCTGTCTACTAATGGCTCATTATGGCTGTATTTCCAGCCTTCTCTCTCTTTATGTTATCTGGGTTTGGAATTTTATTAAAAGCCTTAAGAAGCAGAAGATACATACCTTTCACATGGGAAATGTTTGGTTAGACAAAAGTTTGGAATATTTTTCTATGAACAGATGTTGACTCTTATATCGTAGTTTTAATGTTGAAATTTCTTGAATAGCATGTCCTGGTGCCTTCTCTGAGGGATAATTATTTCTGTTTTAAAGTCAAGCCTCTGAGCTCTTTGACACATGTGGTTATGAAGGAAGTAATCTGCTGGAGGTTTTGAGACTTAAAATCTGTAACCTTGGGAGATCTCAGGTCTGCCTTTCAGCCAATAGTATACTCTGAAGCAGAGCTGCATTAACAGCTGTAAATTCAATCTCACTGTAGTTTAGCCACTCTATTCTTCTTCACTGGTAATTACACCATAGGAAATAACTATTTAAATGGAATCTTGTGCTATGATTACATTTTTCAAAAACTGATTACAACCTACAAGACAATTTTCAATTTGAACTTCCAACTTTTAATTTAAAACAACTTTATGGTAATGATTTAGACCTGAGATGTACAGACATTAAAGTGAGGCAACTTACATTCCAGTTACTTGTGCTGCATCTACTAAAATTTTTTCCTAGTATTTCTGAAAATTAAATTCTGCCAGCCAATGACTAATCATCATAGTTGGGTAAACACTTCATAATGAGCAAGTAATTAGGAAAACTCTGCCTTTTTAGTGAGCTACACATACGCACATTTGAAATTTCTTAAACTAGATCCCTATCAGATCCCTATATTCAAATTTACCTTACTTTACAAGTCGATCTACCTGGCCATACCAAAGCTCTGGTATGGTGTACTGTGAGATAACCCGTTATAACTGTCTACTGAGGTGACTTATGTTCCTGACCTACATGACACAGAGTACATGATCAAGAGCAAAATTATTATCCTTAGCCAAGAGATACAAAATCCTTACTGCATACCCCATGCACTTGCCAACACTCTGGGAGCAATTTGCAGGGGTATTTACCAAAATTTCCAGTGGTTCTAACATTCACCTCTATGATGAGATTAGCCTAGGCCTGTGGTTGTGATCACGTGGTGATGTTTGTCTCTATTACTGCTGCTGGATCACTGACTTCTGCAGTCAGATATCCAGACTGCCAGAGTTCTAAGATGGGATGGAATGGGATGTAATTTCACAATCCAACAGTTGTGGCTTGGCTGTCCTGATACATTCAGTTAAAATGTTTCATTTCCTTAATTTCTGGTTGCTAAACAGAGGGATATAGCATAAAATATCATGGCAACGAATTGTAGTATTCTGTAATGTTGGGATTCAAGAAATCATTTTGCAAGAGTTACTTTCACTATGAAAGATGTCTTATAGAGTCACATTTATTTTCTTACCTCATGGTAAAAAAAAAGTATTTCTCTAGATACCATAGACAGGAATGCATTTTGGTTTACTCAAATATGATCATAAAGATTACTTTTGCAAGGTGACTCCAATAAAGAAAAAGAGACCATTAGAAGAATAAAAAATGTTTAATATGATCAATAAAAACTACTTTCTGATAACTTCTGAAATTTTTTGAGTTTAGTCATTCACCACATTACTACATAGATAAGGTTTTTGGTTGCATAGCAACTTTTTTATACTTTCATTTAACTCAGATTACTGACTTCAGTGAATTATTTTTAAGTTTATATTATTGTCAAAGGAGAAATGGCTTGGTGTACCAGTTTTTACCATCTCATTACACGGCAATTTATGAATTGTTACTCTCTAACATTTTGTCACAGTTTGTTAGGAATAATAATTATTTTACATTCAATTGCCATAAAATTATTTTTAAGGATTGGATATAATAATCTTCATACTGACTGGTCAAGTGTTAATAAAAAGTGGCATTTGTCCAAAAAAACAAAAGGAAAAAAAGTGGGGTTGTTTTTATATTTGGCATAGAAGAATAATATATTATCTTGGGCTTCCATACACTGATCTAAAATCATATGGAGTGTCAGGTAAAAAAATCCCAAAGAAGTAAAAACTAAATAGAAGTACAATGTAAAGTCAAACAATGAACAGCTGTGAGCAGCTGTTCTGTGAAAAGTATGACATAAAATACCATTATCAATAAAAAAGGTCATGAGTTTGATTCCTTACCCTTAAACGGACTAATCTGACCAGACCCATCTGTGTCAAGTCCTCCGGGCAAGAATATTTTATTGTTGAATGGCATTTGTCCAGTCAGCAGTGAAATGGGTACCAGCAAGAGCCAAATAAAGCAATAGGAGATCACTCATCAGATATCCTGGAGACCTTTTGGCTTAGGGGCATTCCTCAGTAGAGATTTTCACCACTTGCCTGTTATAACACAGCATGCATGGGTCCATTTGTAAAATAAACACATTCATTGCAAAAACTACTCTGAGTGTGGCTGCTATTCCATGTTGTAGTAGAGCATCATCATCATCATCAACCCTGTTCAAGCAGTTTCAGGGGAATAGGGCTTTACAGATCACATGTAAAAATTATAAAAGTTTATCTTTCTGGAGACCTTCTTGAAGTTGAAAAGAACAGTTAGTGTGGTACTAGGCAGGAGTTCTCTGGTAAACCACAGAGAGGCTATGGTTATCGTAGTATATTTTGATATTCAGAATATTTTGTGTTCACTGCAGGGAAAAAAGTGAGTATCTATGATTGTTTTAGAAAGGAACATGGCTATTATAGTCCAGTGCTTTCCTTATTTATCCAAGAACAAAGGCAAGGAGCAAATAAATTTACCGAAAGTAGGGCAAGAACACATTTTCTTCCTCAAATTAAGATTCCTGTTAGCTTAACCACACAATGCAAGGAAGAAGTGTGAAACTGAAAGACAAACTGAACACACTGATGTAAATAGAACAATTCAGAAGCATATACACTACAGGCTTTTACTGTGAAACAGGTGTTGGTCTTCTATCAGCAAGAAAGCTGTGCATTAATTGTGCTACGGAGTAACAAAGATGTTAACTAAAACTTTGTTTCCGTTACAGCTGATTACATAACATCCTATAGCCTAAGAATAGTCCACTCTGAACAAAATCTAAAAAATATCAAATTACTTAAATTATGCTCAGAGCAATTTATCTTTTTAAATAAAAACATAAGAGTAGAAGTAGTTACTAAAATGAAGAAAAGGAAATCAGGTAAAGCCGCCAATTTTAATGAATCTCAGTAGGACATAATAAACCATGCCCACATTTCCCACTTCCCACCATCGATTCTTTTTATGACTAATTCGTTTAGTTTTCTTCCACAAAGGATCTAGATATCACAATATGACTAAAAGAAGGTAATTTAAGAGACAAATGTTCCAGCTACATATTTCGTCCCTCCCTCCCTGCGTCCCACTAAGTATAGAGATAATATCACCCTTACCTTGGAAAGGTAGTCTCCTATCTGCTTCACAAATATTTAATTCTGTTATATGAGTGTCGTGGGTTGACCCTGAGTCTGATGGACAGATCTCTTGACCAGTCACGCTTCTCGAAATTTCCATATTTAAGCCAGTGGAGAAAGAGTAAGTGTCCCTTTTTTTTTCGGTTTGAAGCTCCTGGCGGGCAAGGGAGGGGAATTTTGGAAGGGGCTCCGCTCTTCGGAGCGGCCCCGGGCCTCCCCTCCCCCGGCCCCGGCGGGCCCCGGGCCTCCCCGGGTGCCTGAGGGAGAGCTCCCCCCGGGCAGCTGAGGAGCGGCCGTGATGGCTGCAGAACTGAATGCACCTGAAGCGACCGCTGGGGAGCCTTCCCCCCACCACCACCCCCTCCTTGTGGCTGCAGAGATCCGGCGGGGGATGATAGAACTTTCCTACAACCAACTCAGCCTATATTGAACTGTAAAATAACATCAAGTGATGAACAGCATAATGGGAGCGAAGCTTTTCTCCATCGTAAGCTCGAGAAACGGAGATTGATTGTCATCATGGCGTCTCCGAGGTCAGAGAGAAAGAGAAAGTGAGTGAATGCTAAAGATGGCTGCGGGGAACAGAGGGCGGAGTCGTGCTTTTAGCGCGCAGCTTAAAACTGCTTCTTGCAGACCGTGGTAGAGACTGTAATATCACAAACTGTTTTAAATCCATTTAAAGACATGGGGGGATGAGAATTCTGTGTGCAGCCTGTGGAGGAAACAAAGGTGATGACGCCAAGTTACCTAGAAGCTGTGAGAGGTTGTGAGAGACTTTTTAAAATGTTTTGTAACGAAGAGAGCTGTGTTTTTCAGGCTGGAATTTTGTCTATCCTTAAACGAGAATACCCCATGTGTGGCTCATGGGACCGGGTGGAAGAGACTGTGATTTCTTTCCCGTGAGAGAGAGAAGCATTTTTTACAGCAGCAGATTTTCCGGGCGGGGGCTGTTAGCTGGTGCAGTTTGGGAACCACGGGAAGTAGAAGAAACCTCTATTTCCTCAAATACTACAGAGAAACTTTTAAGAATTGTGAATGCTGACCAAAAAAAATCCCATGTTTTGTTATTATTTGTGCTGGAGGAAGTAGGGGGGGGGGATGCTGGAGAAAAGGGGTTTCTTTTTGTCTTAATCTCTTATTTTAGTTTACTCTTAACTCTATTAGTAATAAACTTTCTTTCATATTCTTGAAGTTTGAGTCTGTTTTGCATTTCTTCAAATCTCCTATCTCACAGAAAGTAAGAAATGCGAACTAAACCACTACAATGAGGACAGTAGTCATTCTTTAGGATGACTGTAAAAGGCACTGTAAAAGTACTGCTAAAGTTTGGTACTTTTAGCTAGGATTCATATAATCCTCTCAACAGATACAGGAAAGGCATTTGACTGGGTTGAGGAGCTTTATTTTAAAACACTTTATGTATGGCACATGCCTTGTGGTCTACTGGTAGAAAATCAAATCAGTTTTCTTGCTTATCCCATTGTCAGTTCAGGATGAGTCTTAGTCACTCTAAAGACTACAGTTCCTAAAGAATTGTCATCTAGTTTCTGTACAGTAACAGGTAAAAGACATCACAAAGAGATCCAGGAATCTGCCTGTAGTGCGTCAGCTTCAATAACAATATGCAGGGAAGCTTTGGCATCTTCAAAGGAAAAGGCCCTCAGCAGAAAGGGCCAGTTCACATCAGTTTAGCTTGCAGTTGCCTAAAACTAGCAAGCAAGGAGAGTGGGACTGTATTTTTATAACAACCACTCTCTTAAGGCTGCCTGTAAGTAAACCTGATTTTCTCCTTACCAACCTTCTTGAATTTTTCTGGAAGTCAGATGTCAAAAACTCCTAACATTTAAAGACTGATAAACACATGCTTCTGAAAGAAAGCAAAATATATTTTCAGGCAGCATGTATCAACAATTCAAACAGAATAATCTGATATGGAACACACTCATTCAAAACCTGAATGCTCTTGAGCCTGATGATGCCCCTCCAGAGGACAGTTGAAAATATAGGAGTACATCACTTTCTACTCGTAGTTGAAGTTACCTAACAAAGAGACAGAAATGCAAAATGTGGACTGGATCAGAGAGTGAGTACAAGGCAGTTTTATAAAGAAATGGTTTTTTTGACTTTGTGGGTGGTCAACCCCTGAAGTACATTGCATGGAGAGTTAATGATACCTTGATCTTTGGAGGTATTCCATACTCATCTGGACACGGCCCTGTGCAACCTTCTCTAATTGGACCCAATCCAGTTCCCTCAGGATTAAGGATGGGATTTGGACCTCCAGAAGTCCCTTCCAAGCCCAAAGTTTTTGCAATTCCAAGACTAAATATGACTCTATATTCCATTGTTCAGTAATTTAGCTAGGAAAAAGCAACCTTGAGTTCCAGTTACTGTTCCCCAACACTTATTTAAATTAAGTATTTGAATAAAAAATATACATTCAATATAAAACCAGAGAAGGAAACAGGACAGAAGTCTTTTCTTCAGCATTTTCATAAATTGCTTGGATGCAGGACTCAAGGTTTACTAAGTAAGTTTGCTGATAATACTAAATTGGGAGAAGCCACTGACTTCCTCAAAGGCAGAGATGCCCTGCAGAGGGACCTTGACAAACAAGGACTGCCAGAGGACTGGGCAATCACCAGCTGTACTGAGTTTAACAAGGGCAAGGGCTAGATTCTGAACCTGGGACAGAGCAATCCTGGATGTACAGACAGGCTGGGGAATGAGAGGCTGGAAAGCTGTGCTGTGGAAAGGGCCCTGGGGGTCTTGGTTGATGGCAAGTTGAATATGAGTCAGCAGTGCCGTGGCAGCCAGGAGGGCCAACCGTGTGCTGGGGGGCATCAGGCACAGCATCGGCAGCCGGGCAAGGGAGGGGATTGTCCTGCTCTGCTCTGCACTGGGGAGGCCTCACCTTGAATATTGTGTGCAGTTTTGGGTGCGTAATATAAAAAAAGCTGTTAGAGAGTGTCCAGAGGAGGGCACTGAGCGGAAGCGATACGAGAAGTGGCTGAGGTCACTTGGTCTGTTCAGTCTGGAGAAGAGGAGACTGAGGGGAGGCCTCATTGCAAACTTCCTTTGGAGGGGAAGAGGAGGGGCAGACACCGACCACTTCAGTCTCGTGATCAGTGACAGGACCTGAGGGAATGACCTGAAGTTGTGTCAGGGGTGGTTTAGGTTGCGTATTAGAAAAAGGTTCTTCACCCAGCAGGTGGCTGGACCCTGAAACAGGCTTCCCAGGGAAGCGGTCACAGCATCAAGCCTGAGAGAGTTCAAGAAGTGTTTGGACAATGCTCTGAGGCACATGGTGTGATTTTTGGGGTTGTCCTGTGCAGGAACAGTGATTGAACTTCAGTGATACATGTGGGTCCCTTCCAACTCAGGATATTCTATGATTCTGTGATATGAGCAGATTCAACTAAAGTTTTTGTCTTAATCTCTTTCATATAGTCAGTTAAGAAAGATCAAAAGTGATATCCTAAAATAATCTAAAATGGGAGAAAAGGATGCTTGCATAGGAGCTGAAGAATTCAAGTTCATATCTCCCTCAAAAGACCTGGCTATTCATACACTTGTTAATTGTGGTAGCCATTGAGTTTGCAGTGAAAGGAAAAAAATAAACTCTCCATCATTGAGCAAGGCCTCGCCTACATATAATTAAAAAAAAAACCAGTTGTTGTTGGAAATGCAAGAAAACCACTTAGGGCAATATATATTCTCAGAATCTTGATGGAAACTAGACATGACTTATGGTACTTACTTGATTCATTACTATTAGACTGTTGCGGTGGCCCAGCCCACATGGGGGCTGGGTGACATTCAGTGGGTGGATTTTCCAGCCCGGGAGTCCAACCCCACTGGCGGGGTGGACAACTGAGGCTCCATCCCACTGGGTGTCAATCCACCGCAACTCCACCCCTCATTCTGGCAAGTTCTCTGTTCATGTTATCCCTATTGGTTCACTGTTTTATGCATATTTATAACCCTATGTTGCATATGTATTATTATCCAGAAAGTTCTGTTATATTCGGTTCATAATTGGTTAGTTCAAATATGTTCCTCCCCTATTTTACCCTAATTCGTTCATGTCAACCCCTTGTCATTCCCCTATTGGTTTTCCCTTTTGTCTCCTCCCTGCACTGCCCCCGTTTAAAAGGGGGTGCAACGGTTGTTCCCCGACTCTCTGGGTCGCCTCCCCTTCCAGCTACCTACCCTCGGACTTCCTCTCACAATAAACTGGGATTGAAGGCATCTAGGAGTCCCTCCTTCATTCTTCGCCCTCGTATTGGTTGCTAGGCAACCATCTGCGCGCAGCTTGCTCAATTTGTGAGCCTGTCACGGGCAGTCTGCAGCCGGCTCCTTTGCTGCCACACTGAGTGGCCCTTCGGCCGGAGCCTGTGCAGCCGTCATCTGTCTGGCCACCGGGCGGCCAGAGCGCAACAGCGACCGCGCTGCATTAGACGATTTAGATCAGCTGAATTGTGGAGAAGGAAAACTCAAACCTTGTTCCTATGACTTTGTTCATCAGGTTTCCCTGTATTTCATTCTTCTGTACTGAAAATACATCCAGACTATTTACCATTAAAAGTTTAATAGTTTAATTAAAATTTTTTTTAGCCTCACAGCTCTTCATTTAACTGGTTGCTTGTTCAGCTTACTATTTTTGTATTAACCACTATTTCTGGCTTCCTAATTGTTTTCCATATGGCCATCAGTATCAAATGATAGACTCAAGTTATCTACAGCCAACATAAATTTTCTCTCTGTAGAAAGCTACTAATTTGCTCAGAGAAATCTACCAAGTTATTGTCATGAACTCACTCTTTTAAATCGGCATTTTATTCTTCTATTTATCTTCATTCTATACAAACCTTTACTGTGTGACACATATTAATACCTTGTGTGTTATAGATATATCACTCATATTAATTTCTTAAATGCAGGTACTATTTTGTCATTCCATTTTCATATAACAGTGTTGTTGACCTGACATAATTTTAAACCCTTTTTACGGAACCTTTGATTTCATGTTGCAGTTATTTCAGAAACCTAGTATTGTCAACACTTTGTTCCCATGCTGAGTATATTAAACATTTTGAATTGTCTTCCACTTGATTATGAAATTGTTTCTTTAAACTTATTCCTAACAGCCATCTCATGATGTCCTTAGAAAAAACATCCCAAAAAAACCCGAAAAACAACCCAAACGAAATTATATTTAATATCAATGCAATATTCTCTTTTTGTGCCTCACTTCCTCTGCTCATTCCTCATCGTTCATGTGCCTAATTTTCTTTTTGGTTTAATATCCTTTATAAGCTGTATCTCAGATTTTTTTTTAGTAATTCTACACCCCATGGACTTAATGAAACAGCTTTCTTTGCTAATGATATCTTTTCTATTCAAAAAAGACATGAAAATTCTCAAGGAATTTAAAGTATATACAAGTTCTTTGAGGTTTAAAGTAAGTATCAAGAGTTATAATGCAATAACTCTGATTAGAATAAATTTGAGAACCATAATCTGGTTAGCATACAACCTTTCAAAACAGAGGAAAGAGCTTTATATATTTGCAACTGAAATTAAGAGCCAATGTTCAAGGTTTATATAACTGGAGTTTTATCCCATTTTTATATATTGCTAGGGGATTTCCTAATGCTACATAGTTTTCTTCTCAGCTCAAAACATATTGTAATGAGTATTGAAATGAATATGACAATTCTATTCCAAAGCAAAACTAAAGGCAGCAAAAAGTGTTTTATTTTTCCTGAGAACAAAGGTATTTGAAGGAGTGAGAAAACAGAATTATCTTAAAGCAAAACCACACCAAAAATGTATTGGAAGCAGTCCTGAGCAAGAATATGCTACATGCAGGACAAGTTTGTGCACAGTCTCTTTCCCATTACAATTTTTCATGCCTGGTTTCTCCAAATACGACTGAGAAGAATCTTGAATCTAAGTTTTCTTTAGTCCAGGCAAAGGTGTGTATACAACAGTTTTAGCAGACTTGTTATGAGGTATGTGAATGCCCATTGTTCTTTTAACTGGGTATATCTCAGTTTACTCTGGGACATATGAATCTTCAAGGCAAGGGGTCCACACTTAGCAGAACCTATTACTTTTAGAGAAATGTGGTTGGGATGCTTTAGGTCATTACAGCAATGAAAAATATTAAAATTATAGGTTGAATATACTGAAAATCTAATGCTTAATTTCATTTTCAGATGTAAATTAACTTTTTCCTCAAAACTAAATTTTACAGGAAACTTAAATTTTGAGAAAATTACATTTTCTCTCAGAAAATAATTTGTGTGGTGTTCTCCCCATGAGCCTTAACATAAATTATCTACTAAAGTATTTTTTTTTCATTGAAATCAATATGAAAATTATTGACAACAGAATTGTTATAATTTCTCAAGTTATTTTTTCTCCATTACTTCATCTGCTGAACTTTGAACACATACGTGTTTTTTGTGACCTAATATTATTAGTTTGTAATATAGTGGTGTTGACCTGTTTCAAAGTGAAACTGGGTTTTCATTGTGATGGAAATTTTACTGCTGTACAAAAAAAAGGGCAATTTTATATATATATATATATATATATAATTTTATATTACTATTTATATGGCAATGGCAAAAGATGGCCAGGAAAGTGGACAGAGAAGACTTGCTAATCACCTGCAGAATCTCTGGCAGCAAAGGATAGAGAAACCAGGTCAGGAAATGAGCAGTATTCAATAGACTATACTTAATGCTATTTCTTGGCCCCGAGAATGTGAACTACCACTGTTCCTAACTGCTAATTCTTTACTTTTCTAGTGCTGAATTGCCCAGTTTTTGTTGAATGCATTCTTTCCAACCTTGTTTCTCTCACAGGTCGTGTTTGCCTTTTTTTTGAAAGAACTTCAATTAGAAGAAAAGGCAAACAATAAATATGAAAAAATCCGTTCCACCAGAGTCAGGGGTAAGGCTCATATTGGCATGAATAGACACAGTTGGGTCAACATTCAGTGCTTTTTAAAAATCTCTCTTTTCCAATAGTGTGTGAACAAAGAAGAATTTTATTTCCAAACTGTTAAGTAGTGAATCACAAAAAAAATGAAAGAAAAGAAGACAAAGGAAATCTAATCAAAAGTAAAAGGCATTTCATAAACAAAACTGAGTGGATCTGTTTAAAACAAAGTTTATAATTTCAGTAATTGTGCTCCGGAACATGGTTTTGTGTCTGTTGATATGTGCCTTCAGCTATGTGCAGCTGAGTGTCACTCTGCCAACTTATGCTGAGAGGATGGTAAGGAAGCACTTGATACAAAACACTTTAGGCTTTTGTTATCCCTTCTTCCTATAAAACTCCAACAGAAAACCTCTGAATTTTTCAAATGCAGTAACTAAATTGGAAACAGAGCCCTGTAAAAATGTGTTCTAGTGACCTGTTCTTGGTAGTCTGTAAAAAATTTAATATAAATAGAGTTTACCAAGACCCCTGAGCAGGAAAAATCTCTGGAACTTGCACCCTGTACACTCTAGCCTCCTTGTCTCTCTTTGCACGTGCTAGAGTAGTTCTTCTTGGTAAGTATTGTTAACTCCCACATATTTACTTTTTGCATCCTCCTGTTATCACTCTGTAAGCAAAGTATATAAGAGCCATAGATTCCTTGAATGGTTTGGGTTGGAAGGGGCCTTAAAGATCATCTGGTTCCAACTCCCCTGCCACGGACAGGGACAATTTTCGCTGGACCAGGTTGCTCAGAGGTTGCATCCAACCTGGTCTTGAAGACTTAGAAGGATGGGGCATCTCTGGGCAACCTGTTCCAGTGTCTCATCACCCTCAGAGAAAATAATTTCTTCCCTAACATTTAATCTAAATGCACCCTCTTTCAGTTTAAAGCCGTCAGCTACATGTCCTTGCAAAAAGTCCCTCTCCTGCTTTCTACAGGCTCCTTTCAGGCACCGGAAGACTGCGAGGAGGTCTCCCCAGAGCCTTTTATTTTCCAGTCTGAACCAGCCCAGCTCTCTCAGCCTTTTCTCTCAGGAGAGTTGCTCCAGCCCTCCAGTTATCTTTGTGGCCTTCTCCGGACTTGCTCTGCAACTTGCACTTGGGTCACGCCCTTATGTTGCAGGCCCCAGAGCTGGGCGCAGTATGCCCGGTGCAGTCTCACCTGAGCACGTTAGAGGGGAAGAATCACCTTCCTTGACCTTTTGATACAGTTGGCTTTCTGTGCTGCAAGCGTGCACTGCCAGAACACATCCAGCTTGTCATCTGCCAACCACCCTAGGTCTTCTCCACATGGCTGCTTTCAATCTATTCTCTGCCAAGCCTGTATTTGTGCTTGGGATTATCCCGGTGCAGGACCTTGCATCTGACCTTGTTGAACTTCGTGAGTTTTACATGGGTCCACCTCTCAGGCCTGCCAAGGTCGCTCTGGATGGCACCCCTTCTCTCCATATAGAGATCTACTGTCTGTGTGTTTGGTTGTGACCTACTGTGTTACACACACTAATATGTAAGCAATGCAAGCCTTGCAATGTTATTTTTCTAAGAGTAGTTTGTGTCTCTGTGTACAACAGTGCAGCCTGCAACATGGCTTTTTCAAAACCTAGAATTTATATAGTTAGGTCAACTACTGATAGCCTGAGCATGATGCGCTTTGGTGAGCTCTTTGTAAGTCTAACCTGTATCCTGGAAACAGGTTCTTTGGTTGAGAACTGTCTCAGCGTTGACTTACTACTTACTCTTGCTCCTGCTTTGTATAATATTGGGTACTGAGGATGGTACCTGAACCTCCATAACAGTATTGTGTTACCGGGCATGGTTAACTGATAACTGCACTATCTTCTACCATCTTTTCACCTGATGTAGCAGAAAAGATATGCACACAACTATCTCCAATCTATTATCATTAAAAGAGAAAGATAAAGAGAACAAGACAAGTAATTGAACACTTACGGTTTGATTTTTGTTAAAACTAACTTATGGAACTTGGCCATCTTCTTAACTTTAGAAGTTAATTGTTTTATGTGTAAACAAAGATTTGCAAAGAGAAATGAAGTGATGGAATCGTACTAGGTCATTCAGTTAATCAAGCCATGAACACTGCTAGTTCAGGTAGAAATCAGTGTTCTCTGATCTTTAGATTTTTTG
The DNA here is from genome assembly GCA_013398115.1 of Falcunculus frontatus. NCBI lineage: Eukaryota > Metazoa > Chordata > Aves > Passeriformes > Falcunculus > Falcunculus frontatus. The sequence continues at coordinate 823,850 of VZRV01008780.1, forward strand.
ATTGTCACAAACATATTTTTGGGGTTTTTTTTCTGCAGATGAGAAAATAATTTTTAATTAAATTTGGCCATGGTTATTTCCATAATTACTTATAAGCATCTCATAAAATATTAACATATATGATCATATATATGGTCTGTATGCAGAAATTATTTAATAATTTATTTTGAATCTTTTCAAATTAAGGACAAGTATATAAAATAGCCAGTTCATAATGAGTCCAGACAAATATGATTTTGTTTGTAAATTCCTGGTATAAAATAAGCAGGTGGAATTGTAGCATGAAATCATCAACTTATGTTTCAGTTCAAAGAGGCCAAATTATTAGTTCAAACATTTAATAGAATTTACATGAATAAAATAGAACTGCACAGTTAAATTTCCATAAGATCCTATACAGTTCCTGAAATATTCAAGATCTCTGAAAAATTTGGCTAAATTCATTAGTATGTTTGAAAATCATTAGCTGGGGATAAACCCTCTTGTTTCCTTAGAAAAGCAACTTAATAAGTGCTATCTGATCTTAAGCCCGTTTAGGATTTTATTTTTCTGTTTAGAGTACTTACTTCAGTGAAGCAAGAGGACAGTTAAAAGCAAGTCCAGTAGCATGAACTGAAAAATTTAAAAATTAGGATTTTTAAGTATGCAGCTCTACAGTTTTTGGTGTAAAGTTCTGATCTATTAAGGGTAAATTCTTCTGTTCACAGTTGAAACTCGGAACTTACATTTACGACATCAAGCTGTTCAAATCTTTGTTCTCATTGCAGCAGGCTTTTAAAAATGAACCATTTTACATGCCCTGTGTATTAAATTAAAGAACTAATGCAACATTAGGATTTTTTATTTTTCTTTTTAATTCTTAAAAGTGGTGTGTTTGCATTTACATTTCCTACATAATAGGCAAAATGTGTGCCTTTTTCTTTTGCAAACAGAGTCAAATATGTCACAGTGGGGAACAACAGATGTTTTGTAATGCTAAAAGATTTTCAAGTAATTTGACTTGATATATAGACTTGGTATATAAATACAGACTTCTTGAACATGGGTGGAATTTCATTCATTTAACAATAATGAGAATTTCTTCTGACTTTGTAATTTAAAAGAACAACATATCCGTGGAAGGGAAAGATGCAAATTTTATTTAAAGGCTCAAGTGAAATTTTTTTGTGGAAGACACCAAGCACCTTTGCATGGGACTACAAGAATCCTTTATGAATAACAGTGTTGGTTGTTTTGGGGTTTTTTATTGCGCTAGTAGTTCATGAGATGTGTCAACGGATTAAAGAGGTTATGCTTTCCTTCTTATTTTCTTGTAATTTTTTGTTCCTTGTTCTTTTATAGGAAGCATAGAAAACTGTGTTCTGAAAGCTAAAATGATCAGCTAGCATCAAAGTTAGGTGTAGAAAGATTAGCAAATAATAGAACTGTAACTCCTTGTGCAATCTAAATATATTAGCAGTGTGCATGTGTGGTGGCTAAGACAGCCATTACATTTTCATGAGACTTTCATAGATAAATTTTAGAAAGAGATATTTTGAAGTCAAAACTTGTCATTTGAAAATGTCAAAACAAAAACTTTTAGATACATACATTGAGAAATATTACCCAAATAAAAAGAAAAAAAAACAGAAAAAAAAAAAAAGTTGAGCTGCTCTAAACAGAATACACAGTATCTCTCCCAGCTCTCAGAAAGATCTCTGCACCATGACTCAGAGATAATGAAAGCCTGTTTTGTCACCAAGACAGTGAGTTTTCAGTCCTTCCTCAAATATCAGGTTTTGTAATGGTTTATACCTTTACTCTGAAAATGAGTGTTTGACTTAAATCAAAGGTTTTTTTCTGTTTATTTTTTTTTTTTTGCATGAAACAATATATACTTGTGTGTAATAAATATGGGAAGTATGTTGAATGCTGAACACTATCATAATTTAACTGTTATGAGACTGTATTCATTAGAACTTATATCAATTTAATATGTTCTGTACTTCTATTTTTCAAGGATTCTCTCTTTAGGAGACATTGCAGTCTGTATATTTTGCATGGTGATTGAAGTACAAAAAAATACTTATCCAATCAGGTTCAGATTGTTCCTAGTACACTTTCCAAATAAATTTGTTTGCTATTTTATGAGCTGATAACTAATTTTGGCAAATTCTGTTCCCCTCGCAGAATAGCTATTTTGCATTTTTCACACAGTACCTTTTACTGACTTAAGGGAGGTAGCCTAGATACCTTTAATGGTTGTTGCCAGATGTTGTGAGCCATCTCAAAAAAAAAAAAAAACAAACCAAAGTTTCTTTGTTAGAGGTTATTAACAGGAATACAGGGAAATTTATAGAGGCTTGACCACGGGGGGGTTCAAAGATGCTAAATTCATTCTTTATTTGCATTCAGAAACACAGTGAATTGGGAATAAATTTTGAATCCTGGGAAAGGTTTCAGATCTTTCAGGTGAAATGACTTCTGTTCTATATTTCACTTTCTGCTTCTTGTGGTTTGCAGAAAGTAATGGCACCTTGTGAGCTGTGAGTCACTGAGGGAGAATAACATATATGGAGTAAAGGAAAAAATTACCCTTCAAAGCTACCGGAAAGGGTAGTGCTGAGACACTTCAAAAGGAGGCCCAAAGGGTTAAGCTTTTCACTTCATTAATTTTAAGCTGTTCTCTGCCTGAAACCTTGCAAATTTCCGATAAGAGTTGTAAAAACCAGGTGTTTGTTCTAAAACTACCCTACCATAGCAGTGAATATTTCCCAGATAAAAATTAATGAAGGGAAAACTCATAAATGTGTCAGAAGAAGATAATTATTATTTCAGATACAAGCCAGATGCTCTCCATTGCAAATCAAGTATGAGTAGGAGTCTCAGTTTACAAAAGGCTTCTCCAATCATGAAAAGGAAGAATCTTCACTGGTGGACTCTAGGTAGCACAACTCTAACCAAGAAAGATCGCACTCAGTTCTAGGATGTTACTTTGACATGAAAGAACCTATTGGTATTGTATTGATGGTGTTGGTACTGATGTTGTCATCCTGGCATGTGGATTCTTAAGTGGCTCTGTACTTAGAGATATATTAGCAAGCTTAGACCCCTCCAACAGCTGATAAATCTAGTCATTCTGGATAAATTTTATTGCCACCCAGAAAAACCCGCAAAGTTTTACTCAGACAGTTTTGATCTAATTGCAATGTGCATTTGATTATATACACACATTTGTATTTGCATAGCCAGAAGTTTTGGAAACAAAAGATTATGCAGTGAATTGTAACCACCAAGTGCACAATTTACTTAGTATTATGGCACTGAAGACCAGCTTAATGTTAAATCTCTTCACTGTCCCAGCCAGTCCACCTACGTGATACTTTTAAGCCTGAAGTACATGTCAGTGCAAATACAAAAAAACAAAAGAAAGCAGTCTTTTGGGAGAATCCCTTTGTGGCTTTTTGTCATTGTCCATACATACAATTTTTTTCTGAAGTTAGCTTTTGTCCTGATTTTCCATTTTCAGAGAGGTTTGCCTGTGCCTTGCAGCACCATGCAAAGGCCCAAGTCTGCCGCACTAAAATTCCATGTTCATCCTGTTGGGCTGCAGCAGGATGCAGAGATGTCTAACTCCAGCTCACTGGACTGGGCTCTTCTTTCCAAGTTTGCAACACACGGATCTTGTCGGCCTCACAAAAGGGGTCTGCAGTCCTTGGACATGTTCCATCTTGTCTGTGCCCTGTCCTTTTTTGAAGTTCCCACACTTCAGATATGCCATGGCTTGTTCTGCAACATGGTAAAGTAGGGGCACTGAACTTTTCTTCTACTTTTGTTTATTGACTTGCTTGTATTTAAACTTTAATTACCCATTCCATTAGCTCTTATTAAACCTGTTTTAGCCATTTTGTACCTATGATTTTATGGCTATATCTGTTTAATTTCTATAGTTCCATAAATGTATATATATAGCACATATATTTATATATAGATGTGTATATTATGTAAATAGTGAATCTATGTATAATTAAACACAATATGATTTATACATACATACATATATATATATATACTTTTTTCTTTTTTTTTTTACACAGAAGTACATATATTTGTATTTGAACACTTCCTGGTCCAAAGGAAGTGGGAAGTCAATCTCAGAGAACATGTGGGTATGATGATGCTAAGAAATGGTAATCAGCCAGACATAGAGCAGGATGATATTTAACAAAGTAACAGCTACCTATCATAAAATGGAGACAAGACACCTTGACCTAAAATGGTGGGTGAAACATATGACAGTCCACTGTGTAGAGACAGGAAGGGCCTTTGGAGCTGGTGTTCTTCCTGGTAAACTGGTAGAGAGTGTCTCGTCCTGGGAATGACTTCCAGGGAAAATGGCCCCTGAGGCTGATGGGAAGGGGACAGGGCTTCTGTGATAAGCTAGAGATGGAGCATCTGACACTTCTTATATATTTGTGGCACCTACATTAATCACAGCCCTCAGACTATGCGCCAAACAGGCAGAGCAGAGCTGTGTCCTTATCACATTCACTGGCAATGAGTGATGTCTCCTTTGACTGTAAATGAAATTATAGTTCTCATCTGCTTCCTAGTGCTGTTCACATTGTCAGGGTTACCTTCTGGAGATGGTAACCTGTTCAGGTTAACTTCTAAGGAGATGTGGTCTACCCAGATTTCACATCAAACTGAGAAAGAAAGTAGCACTGGTGCTGGCAGTGCTGATATTCTTTCTGCCTTGGAGATGTGAATTTCAACATAGTGGAGTTTCTGCCACTTTCCCTACGAACATTAGAGTCAATTAAGCATGGTAAAAAGGCATGTCAGGCAACGGAAACATAGCAGGAGTGGTATAACTACAGTTTCTTGGACTTTTGATGGGCTCTCAGGAAGATTTTCCCGAGTATATTAGCTCAAAATAATATTTTAAAATTGTTCATGATAGGATTTATTCTCTATTCATTACACTTCACTCTATTTATTATACCTTATTCACTGTATGCCCATTGACACTAAAGGGAATTTGTACAGATATAAGGGAATAAAAGCAGGTCTTGTATTCTGCTCTCATTTTCCCTTCAGTACAAAGTTTCCACTCTAAGAAACAAAGATATTTGATTTCAGTTTTAAGAAGAAATATTTATTTTCAGGATAAAGCAATATGTTTCACTTAAAATTTCCATTCTTTACATTGTTTAGCAGTGTACTGTATGTATTAGTGTGACAGAAGTGCTTCTAGAAGATTTTTGACCTTAAAATAATTCTTTTTTAAGTATAAGCTTGCTGATGCTATGGTGCTATGAATTAAGGTTATGCATGACCACACCTGAAAAAATCACCACATTTAGTTCCCAGTGGAGAACATTATTCTACAACGTTTGAAGGATGATACAGCTTGTATAGAACCCAAGTACTCAGACCATTGTTTAAAAAACCACAAAAATAAAGCTTGGACGTAAATTTATCTTATTCAATAATAAATATTGCTTTTAGAGAGATTTTTTACATGCCTTTGACTTAGAGGTAATTAATACGTTATGTTCCTGTCTGACCTCCCCTCTTTTGTTGACATCAACTACTTTATCAACACAGTTGTACTTTGTCATTGTGTGCAACATTAAGTACTTCCAGAGCATTGTCAATGTCCATTAGAGGTCTCCTTGTCACAGCCATTAATTAATACTTTTTCTATGCACTTCCATCCATTACATAATCCTACACACACACACTCACATTAAATTAAAGATTTATGGCATATTGTCTAGATGAAGGTAGCCCAAGTTCTGACTCAGGTTTTATCCAAACTCGGTAAACAAAAGAGGACAGAAGGACTACACTTACTTACCAAGTTAATCAACGCTTTCCTTGATGCTTGATTAGTTTATTCTTATTTAACTTGATTTACAACCTGGCCACAAGCTGTTGGAGCACAGTAGACTAAACATTCAAGGATATCAGACTTCCTACTCATGTACTACCTTGCTGATCTGAAATGAGTGGTAGGTCTAACATACTGGACCTAGGTAAGTCCTCTGTACAAGTTCATCAAGCCTGATGAGTCAGAATTCCTCCTTGACAGCAAAATAATCATCACTTTCCAAACTTTTAAAAATTAGCCAAACTTAACTTCATGTAGGCGACAGCATATCTGAGATTTTTTCATTAGGAAATGGATGTGCCTTGGGGCAACAAGATTAATTTTACTTCCCTCTGACTGATTGTCTTTTTCACCGCTTTGTTGTAAGGGTTGTTTTAATTTGTATTTAAACTCCTCTTTAACATTATTTTAAATATCCCAAAGGGAAGTAATCTTCTGTTGAGTCCAGATATCATAGACAGAATAATAAGGAATTTTCTTCACATACTGGTGTATCAAGGAGAGGTGGCAAGGGGTTTGTGGCAGAGGTGTCTGGCTGGAGGGGTGGCCTTGTGGTAAGAGGCCAGAGGCTGTCCTGTGTGGGACACAGCTGGTTCCAGCTGATTCCAACAGACCAACTACTGTGCTCGCAACTCACAGTCCATCAGCCAAACTAGTGGCAAATCTGGGAAAACATGTGCCAGTATTTTAAAGACGTATTGAAAAAAGTGGGTAAAAGAGGAGCCCTGATATTCTGGATCTATTAAATCAGCAATATTATACAGAAAATATAACAGCCTAAAAATTTGATTAGTGTGGAACTTAGATTCACTGCTAAAGGCAAAATCTACACCAAAATTTACCATGCTGATATTGAGAGCTTAGGAGAGATTTCGCTGATTCATCTTCTAAGGCAGAAAGGAAAATGGGTACATTAAAACTCCCAAAAGTTATGTGAAAGCTGCATTAACTAATACTGTATAAAGTTGTGGTTGGCATAATGTATTAGCTGGGCAATATTACCAGCTTGGTTTTGCTGTCTTTTTATTCATCTGCTCTCAAATAGACTGACACAAGTTATTGCTGCTTTCTATTTCTCTCAAGGTCTGTCACTAATTTTTTTCCCTTTTTCTTGGATGAGTATAGCAATAAAAAATGCCTTTCCTTGAAGCGGTCAATTGATAGGTGTAGAAAATGAGAACAGAAAAGGACCATTTTGAAAAATGCCACAAGTAATTCACAAGGACAATATTTTAAGCAGCTCACAGAATTTCCTGCCAAATGACTGTATGAGACATTGATAGTCTTGCTTTGTTTTATGACCTCTTCATACATGTTTAAGAACAAATAAAGGATTTTAGTCTTCTCCATTCTGTTAATATTTTACTTATTTTGGCTTGATTAACTGCCCTTAACAAACTTTGTACAGAAAAGAATGATATTGCAATGTAAACTATTTGTTTGATGGTGGGGTTTTGTGACATGATGGAGCTGTAATTTAAACTATGTTAATGAAATCCCTTTCTTTTCTGTCAGCTGAGAGAAGCAATCATAAATACATACCCAGAGAATAATCAGAAGGGATTAATGTGCATACTTATTGCTGCTTTGCCATAGAGAGTTGTACCACACAGTGAAATATTACAGAAAATTAATACATGAAATAAGGCTATGAGACCTGGATTTCTTGGAGGGCATCAGACATGCTCAGAATGTCACAAATGAACAGAGAGGCTGATGGATGTATAAACACTGTCCTATAAGACACTGTCAGATTGTTTATTGTCACATAAGGTCTGTCTTACCGAGGCTAAGATAGTGATAGAAAACTGGGAGGTGGTCTGATACAAGCAGGTAAGAATTTTAAGGGAACTTCATTTTTATTATGGACTGTGAGTGTTGGGCTGCAATACAGTGAACTCAGATTTATGTCAGGATTAGAGCTTAATGGTATTCTGTGTCATGCTACTATCTCAGCATCTGCCACATAGGACTGTCAGATATGAGACGTGTGAGGGGGTTTTCCATGTCAGATGAAGTATCTACAGGCTGTTCTTTTCCAAAACGAAGCCACAAACACTCTTCACATACAGCAGGTCAGACTTTAGTTTTGTGTGAATTGTTGTAGCCAAAGTACTCAGCTTTACTGACTACATCAAAAGTCTCTGTTTTCACCTTTTGCTATTGAAAGTAAATTTATGAGTTTAAAGGATGAATTAAAATGGATAAAGGGATTGTGCACATGTTCTTATTTAAGTGTTTGGTTACTCTACTGAATTAGATCATATTAGCAGCTTATTTGTATGCCAAAAATGAGTCTTCATGACACTGGTACATACCTGCACTTCTCAAGGATCAGGCATGACAGAAGATTTCCACCCTGTGTTTACTGCCTTCCAATTTACCATCCTGATAAGAAAAGAGTGGATTTTTCTATTCTTCTGTTTTACATAAATAGAGCTGGACTATGTCCTGAAAGTTTCCTTTCTTTTCTTCTGGAGAGAGCTGGAATTATTCCCTGAGAAGTAGACAAAAAGAAGCAGTGAGAGATGAATTAATTTTGCAGGTTTAAATACAGGCTATGACAGGGCAATCTCTTATGTGGTGTCCGTGTTTTCTTCAATGAGGAAGCCATGGAGCACAAACCTACAATAAACATACTTCTCAGAACACATTATTTGAATATGAACACAAATTTTAAGCCCTTGATCTTAACTGTAGGATATTTTTTCTTCCTGTACTGGTGCCATTCCTAAATGACTTTGGGAGAAAATCTTATTTTCAGGAAAAACAAGTGTGCCGAGTTCTGAAAAGGTAAAAAAACCTGATGCCATATCACAATTTACTAAGGACAAATTGAAAGCAGAACACCTTACTCTACTAATTATTGTGAATCAAGTATTCCTTTGCATTTATATTCCCATTTTATACGAGGATTGGAGGAATAGGAAGCATTACACAGCAATGAATGAACTGCATGCAGAGAATCAAACCGAGTGCTACATGTGTTTTGCAGAAATGGTTTGAAATTAGCAACTGATAATTTATCTATTTATTAGTATCTAAACTATCTGGAATTTATATAACTCACAAAAAATGCAGTGGCCCTATGAGATGGATTTTACATCCCTACTGCTGTTCAGTGTTAAATGTCATGAGGTAAGTTTGAAAGTAGAAAACCAAAATAAAATGATGAAGAAAATGTCTACACATACAACTGGCTATTTTGTTGGCTCAGTGAGGGAAAAGAAGTACTTAAGTAGCAATGAGGGGTCAAAGCTCAGAGCACAGTCTACCAGTCTTGCTACATGGAATTATATGACTGATTTCAGTGCAATAATTCTTGAGCTTAATTTTCTTTTTATTTTATACAAACAAATATTTTGTTCTCTTTTAACTGTACATCTTGTTTTGTATGTGGAAAGTTGGAGCCTTTAGGAAAGGAAACAACTGGTTTAGTTTCATATATTTCTTACTTATTGGTAGGCTCTTTCTGTGAAAGCTCTTGTGAGCTGATCAAGTAAAAAAATAGACAAAGCAGGTAATTTTTAATAAGTTTCGTGAAATGTCTTATTATAAAGCTCAAACTAGAAGCACAATTCTAATAATTATCCACAAAAAATTCACAGGATCTGTCATTGAAAATACTGGTCCCAAGAGAATAAACCATATTTATTCCACAGGAATACATACTGTGAATTCATGGGGCTAGATTCCAAATTTTCTGGAAGCTGCTGTATTCAGCTTCTACTGAAATTCAATGATAGCTAAATTATTTATTTGAGGTGTGTTTTGTCTGGACAAAATGTGGCTTGACAGGCCAAAATTCAGTATTTGTGGTAATTCTTTTAGGATGTGAGTCTTCTGGCACATCTTGCATGATGTTTCTTCAATGTTTTTTCTAGAATATGAAACAATAAGATTCTTGACGACACTAAAACTTTCATCCTTCTGTGTAGAAAACTGATATACATATGTATAAAACAGGGTTAATCTAATGATGCCAGTGTGGTTTTTGTCACCCTCACAAATGTCCAAACATTGTGTTTTTGATTAATTTCCTTCATAGCATGTAAAGAGAGAAAGCGTTCCTCTTGAAAGAAAATTACATAAAGTTTCTAAGGAAATAATGAAACCAACGTATTTGTTTAAACTTCTGGGAAAAATATTTTAAAAGATAGAGATTCAGGTTGAGCACAACTTTTTATCTAATATGAAATAAAATTAAATACAATGTTTACTTAAACACAATTTGCGTTTTCTAACATCGAAATAATGTAACATATAATTGCCAGGAAGCAGAATGCAATTTTCACAAGAAATATATATTAAGAAAGAAAATAGAAAGTCAAAAGAGGTGGATTGATTATATCAACAATATTTTTAATTCCTTAGAAATGCTATACCTCACTGAAAAAAATTTACAAAAGGTATATAATTTTTTATGTTGCTCTAAGCCTTGGTCTGTTTGTTTATGGTGGGTTTAGGTTGGTTTTCATGTTTATTTGGGTTTTTTTCTTAAGGAAAAAAAAGGAGGATATTTTCCTTAGCTGTAATGTTCCTTGTAATTTATTTCTTATCAGCTTAGCAAAAGAGTTTATTTTGTATCCTCTAAAGATAAAATGACATGTCATGTCTAGGCATTGCTATCTGACTCATGAATATCACATACGGGATTGGTTTTGGTAATTCAAATTAGCAGCAGGTAGAAAAGGAGGTTTACAGACCTGTGGGTGAAAAATTGTTGTCTTCATCATGGAGCATTCATAGAATTATAGAAATGCTGCTTAGAAGGGATGTTTGTAAATCATCTAGTCTAATTTTCCACTGTAAGCTGGACTGACACTATACCAGTTCAGGTTAGCCATGGCTGTGCCTAGCTCAGTTTTGAAAACCTCCAAAAACTTTCACTACACAGTTATGAAACCTGCTTCACTGCTCTACTACTCACCTTCAGAAGAAGCTTTTCCTTTTGTTCTCTTTGAATCCTCCACATTGTAGTATTTCTCTGTCATGCATTTGATGTACTGTCTTCCATGAGAGAATATTCATCAGAAACAGATTCCTTACTGATATCCTTTTCTTCTGTTATGATGTTCCTGTCCCTTCTGATAAGATGTGTTTTCAATAAGGAGGGTCAAGTTCTGCTCCACAATTCACCGAACTAATTCCAATAAATCCATTATTTCTCTTGTACTGGGAAGCCCAGAGTCGGATCCATTATTCCAGGTCTGTCCTCACTACTGCTGAGTAGATATGAAGGATACCTCCCTTGACCTGCTGGAAGTGCTCTTACTATTGCAGCCCAGGATGCTGTTCGTCTTTGCCTGAGGGTGCACTGCTGGCTCATGGTCAGCTTGCTGGCCACACAGAGCCCAAGGTCTTCTGCAGATCTGCTTGCCAGCAGGTCCACCCCTGCATGTTCAGATGCCTGCGGTTATACCTCAGCAGATAGAGCACTTAACATTTCGCTTTTTTGGTTCCTTGGATCATTTATGTCTCTCCAAAAAGAGTGAATGAGAGGCTCTGTGGGGCTGAGCAACCCACCAGCATTAAACTATAACACCAGTGCAGAGCTCCATACATTCCAGCTGCCCTATCACAACACTCTCTCCTTGCCTTCTCACTCTGTCTTTCCCAAAGAGCACGTATCTGTCCGCTGCAGCACTTCAGTCCTGTGACATATTCCAACACTCACCTTTCATCCTCATGAGGTCATAGTCCTGTGTCTTCACACAAAGTCCCAATTCCTCCTGTCTGTTCCTCATGTTATATGCATCAATGTATGGCATTTGTATCACTCTCCTTTCAACCCTTCTTCTGGTTTCTCTAATCTTTTTCTAGTCCTTTAATGTTGTGTTTAATATTTTTCCTTTTCACCATTGTACTTTTTTTAAAAATTTCATTTGTTGCTATTGTTTAATCCATCCTCTCCAGAGTCACTGAAATCTGTGCTCATTTAGAATCTATGCTCTTATTTCTCATAAAACAAAAAATCTGAAGAGTAAATTTTATATGTTACAAAGTATATATTCATGCATGTTTTATTGTTATTAAAAGAAACTCTGCATATATTAGAAATGACATGCATATGGCCAGTACTTTCCTCCACTTTTAAACTTCCCTGTTGATGCTGACTGTTATACAATACAACATGACCAAAATATGATCCACTACTTTTATCAGTGATGTTTTGAATGATTAGTTCTTATGGAAATTGAATGACCTATTATCAGTTTTCAAACTTTGCTCCAAAATTAATGAAGTTTTATTTAACTCTTAGTTTGAAAAAGTTGTCACAGTAAAACTGGCTAACTACAAGAACAAGATCTTTGTGATGTGTTCATCTGTTTACATGAAGGCAGGTTATTTTTTATAAATTTCCTAACAGAATAAATCTGAAACTCATTACTGACATTGCTGCATAACTTTCATAAAAACTTTTCTTACAGATATTGCAATTATGTCAAGACTGTACAAATATTGTGGTTATTATTCCAACATTTACTGATAGTATGAAAAATAAAACGTGGTTTCATACAGAACCAGATTAACGCTGTGTAGAACAACAACATTTGTTCAGAAATGCATTACTTTAAACGTTAAGTGTTTTTTAATTGTTTTTACCTAAAGATTGATGAGATGTCTGTTGTATTAAAATTTAGCTCCTAGTAGAGTCACAGGATGAGTTCAGACTGTCACTGCTCTTAAAGAGAACATGGATACAAAGGTTTCTGTTCATGTCAGCTTTGTCAGTCAAAGGACTGAAAGGTTTATTTCCAGTTTCATATCTGCTGTCTTTTATTTAAGTTCTTACTGTATTTTTCAGTCAGAAGAACTTCCTCTTGTACATTTCTGGCTCATTAAAAGATTTTAAGGATCAGAGAATGAAGGTGTTTTGGAAAGTTGTCAATCTTTTCTCTGAAAGTGCATCAATGACCTTTTATTTTGGTATAAATGAACAGCCACGGTTTTGATTAAGAGCCACACATTGCTGGAGATGTAAGTTCCTTATCGATCCACAGGTCAAAGCTTCATCACTTTGTTCTTTTTAACCCTTAGAAATAATTCAATTTGTATGATGCATGAGTCCTGGGTGTTAACAGAGACTGTTTTTATCACCAGGTAACGATCCACTATGTGCATGAATGCTTCGACATCGGTTATTTCTAATGGAGAGATGATAGCGAATCCTTCAAGCTTATTACAGTTAGAGTTAAGAAATGAATGATTTTCAAAGGGAAGACCTCTATGCAATTACAATGATGTAGCTTGGGGATGTTCCACCCCAGAGAGACATCTGTGGTAGTTGTAGGTCTGCCATAACTTTTCTGTGAAGAAATCACTGGTTACAGTATGGGTTAGGTTGAAACATTAAGAGGCCATTACTAAAACAGTGGTTTGAGAGGTTATCCTGTGCTGGTTTTGCCTGGGAGAGAGTTAAATTTCTTCAGAGTAGCTAATATGGAGCTATGTTTTGTATTTGTGCTGGAAACAGTGCTGACAATACAGGGATATTTTAGCTACTGCTGGGCAGAGTAAAAGGTCTTTGCTTCTCATACCCCCACCAGTGAGAGGAGGGGTTGGTGCACAAGAAGCTGGGAGGGGGCACATTCTGGACAGGTGACACCAAATGACCAAATGACCACAGGGATATCCCACACCATATGACATCATGCTCAGTATATAAAGCTGGGGGAAGAAGGAATCTGGAACATTCAGAGTCATGGCATTTTTCTTCCCAAGTCACCGGTACATGTAACGGAGTCCTACTCTCCTGGGGATGGCTGAACATCTGCCTGCCCGTGAGAAGTGGTGATAGAATTTAAATGAGGAAAAGAAAAAAAAACAGTATAGAATGACAGAATGCTTCCCTCTTTACATTATTTGTCAGTGTAGCTATTAGGTGCATCACATGCCTAGGATAGCTAGTTGCCTTCTATTCTCACAATTCAGGACTGTCTGGTCTTCCTGTGGTGCGGCTTGCTTCCTCTCTAATAGCTTCTCCTTCTTCTGACTGCTCCTTGCTCTGCTCTGGGGCCATCACTAACCTCTCTCCATGGATCCGTATTCTTCAAGCTACTCTTTGTTATGCCTCATTTCATTAGATGCTCCTGCTAGTCACTACCACCAGATACCATTTCCACTGCTCGAGCCACAGCCTCTCTCAGGAGGCACTCTGGCCAACCACTGCATTAACTGGCATTTTCCCTTATTTTGGCTATCACTGCCGACCAACAAAGTGTGGCAGTGCACCACATGGTTACACAGGTGACTTTCTGGTTCCATATTACAGCTAATAGGAAACTTTTAAACTCTATTTTCTACTCTTATTTTTCCTTTCCAGACTGGACATTTTTCATGTCAATACTGTGATATTATGTGCTATCCTTTTAATTGTGATTACTTGCTCTAGACTTCTATGCAGTAATAAAATCAGAAACCTTCTCCAGTTGATGATATGCCTTATCTTTGTTTAAATCAGAAATGGCTCACTGACACAGTAAAACATCTATGAATATGTGTAAAATCATGAAAATAGTTATAATCTAGGATTGCACATCCATACTTTTAATTTTTCTCCCCTTCTCTACCTTATGTCAAAAAACTATTTCTGTATCTTTGTTCCCTCAATCTCCCTGAAATCCTTTTATCTGTGAGGACAGACACTTTTTGCTTTAGAGTTCAGCCGGCAACATAGTGGGTACAATGTACTTCTATACTGCGTCTGCACCAGAAGATGGGGTTTTGGGGTTTTTGAACAAAACCAAACTACAGCTTCTAAATCTTGTGATTTCATGAGTGTTTTTTCAAAGTCACAGTGACTTGTCTTAACTGGAGGTCTAAAGAAGAATCCCTGGTCACCTTTGGATAGTTAACATAGGCTTCATCCACAGAATACTGTGGAAACACAAGTTGAAAAGAGGATGAAAGCATTTATGAGAGAAAATCTATCGGAGACTGCTAAGTACCAGGCGTGGTCATTGGTTCAGAGAGACCCTAATTCACAAAACTTTGGAAACTAGGAGATCTTAGAACCAAGAGATCTTTATGGTGTTTACATAATCTTGCCTCACCTTCTATTGCTGGAAACAAGGTAAGAATGGACCTTGACTTGATGCCAAAATTCAGTTCTTTATTTCTCATATTTTGTCATGTATAATGAGGAAAAGCTATGCATGCATAGGCTTATATAAATTTTAATTAACTATAGTTTTTATTATAGTTACATTTTCTACTTGGAATGCAAAACCAAATGAGCTGATTCCTGCTATTGAGCCGATACTTACGAGCTGACTATATAAGAAATGGATGCCATGCACAGAAGAAGGCACCAAGGTTTGATTTGCTGTGATTACTTAGAGTTCAGAACTATACTCATGAAGTCTTTACCAGCAATGAATTTTCCTGGCTGCAGTTGCCTGTCTGAGGTGCACACACCACACGTGTGCACAGAGCAGTGGTCATGTGAGGATCTTATGTCCTCACTGCAAGAAGGGTGCTCACAGGGTGCCCTGGTTTATACCATGTCTATTCCATCACAAAAGAAAAACAAACTTCAGGCACGTCAGCACTACACTCAAATCTGTACTGTATCACTTCAAGTACAGAGACTCTGTAAACACGAGAAGTACCCCTGTAGCACAGAGTTGTCCCCGTAGACATATTCTATGTCACTTGTGACAGGTTCATGGCACGGAAAAAGGAAAACCAAATAGGACAGGAAATTCAAATCAGTATTAATCACCATTAATCAAATGGTATTATAGGCAATAAGGAAGCAATGTGTGAAGTGATGAAAGCACTTTGACAACAAAGTGCCTTCGGAGCTCCACTCAGGGAAAGTGGTTATTCATAGCAGCAAATAGGGCAAAACAGAACAGCTGGGAAGAGAATCTGGGAAGCCTCTCAATGTGCGAAGCAATATAAAAAAGAGGAAAGGTAGATTTATTTAAGGAGAGATTTATGTGTCTAAAAAAGAAAAAAATAAGTAAGTACTGGGCGACAACTACATAGAAGAATTGATAGGTTTGATAGGATGAACTTTGTGGGTAGGACCTATACAGGCAGTTTTCAGAATGAATTGCAGTGAGAAGAGATGTGAGAATATATACACCTGTAAATTAAATGTGTCTGGGACTAAGCTTTTGCAGTGAGAACAACAAACATGTCCATACTAATAAATGTTGATTTTTTTTTGTGGATTAGTATCTTCCTGAATCAAATGCTTTCTACAAGAGGGTAGTCTCATCCAAATTAACCAGTGGATTTAATATTATGTTCATGGCTCATCTTAACTTGAGAAAGGTGCCCTGAAATTTCCTAATACAGTCCTCTTTAGGCTGGATGGAATCTGAGCAAGAATCATTATAAAAAATATGTATAAGCAAAAGAGAGTTTCAGTGCTCAAGAATGTCCCTATGCCTAGGTCTGTCTCCCAGTACTGTTTAATTTACTAGCAAAGATAAAGCTGGCAGGTAGGAAGACAGACTAATGGGTAATGGTTGTGATGTGACCAACAAAGAGACTACAGTTCTAGTGAAAGAAATTACTAGAAGTAGAAATACAAAACATATATTTAGAACATAAATAACTGAGGAACAAGAAATAGCAAAGCTAAATATTAGCACAAGATAAAAGGTACATGATTCTGAAATATTTTATTTCTATTTTTTATAACTCTGATGATGAAAAAGTGAAATGGATGGATCTTAAACATTTGAGACTTATGTATATAGACAGACATCTAGAAGAATATGGAAGAAGAGGCTGATAGAAAGATGGAAGAAAACATTTAAATTAAAAACTCTTTAGGACACAGAAATGTGATGCAAGTGAATTATACATTAAAGAAATTCAGAAAAAGCAGGGATGTGAAACTCTGATTTTTCCAAAACATGGCAAGATGATCTGTCAAATTAGAATTTGAATAAAAGAGTGACTTTCCTGACATGTGTAAGGCCATGAAATATACAGGAGAAAACAGACATGTGAGAAGTGAAAAAGGAGGAGACTTGAGATGACTGGATAGTAAGTATCTTGCTTGAAACATAGCCTTTATACGGAGGGCATCCGGATCACTGCATTTTTCAGCTCTCAGCCTCTCACACTGAAAGGATTTTTCCTCAAGCAGGCATCTACGTGTACTTGAAATCAGGGGTTACTTGTACATCTGGGGATATGGTCAAATGCTAAACTGTGCTTTCTCTTTTAATAAGGATTGAGGTGAAATTATCACTTGAAAGTTCATATATTTGCACTATTCTTCCTATAACTCCTCACTGTTTCTTCCACAGTTGAGAAAACATAATAGGAAACAATACCCTTGCCATATACACAGACAAATGCGAAGACAGTAACAGACAAGTGCTCACTCAAAACCTGGTGCAGCTGTAATTCATGTCTGCAACAGGGTCACATCAAACTCTTCGATCTTCCTTCGAAATAATAATTCAAATAATTGTGAAAATTAGTACACTGAAGGATTATGCTTTTAGAATGCTTTTGGAAAACAAATGTGATGACCTTTTACTAAATTATTATTTATATTTTTATTTCCATTAGAAATATTTTTTCTATATTTTGTTAAATTGATGAATTTATAATATTTAGGGTTATCCAATTAAACTCAGGAGGAGGCTCTATTGCTTCAAGTGTTGTGGTGATTTTGAAGAGAATGTCTCTGAATATTGGCTCTGAACTCCCCTCAGCCAGGCTGCAGCTTTCATCCAAGACATTTAGAAAGTACAAATCTGCACAGTCATTCATTTCAATAGTGTTCTTTTACAGTTTTATTGTACTGCTGCTATGCCTATACCAATAAATATTTCTAAATGACTTGACAATTTGCAGCTTTTTAAAGCGGTTAGTCAAAAGCAGCTGAATTCCGAGTTCAATTAACATGTTATGAACCTGGCAAAGAGCACACAAAGGAATAAGGGTAAGAATTTTAAAATTATTTGCTTTACAGTTATCCCCTCTGGATAGTCTAAATTAAGCACAGCAGCCACCAGGCAAAGTGCTCCAGGATTTTCTGTAACCACTTGATTCACCTGCTGTTTCACCAAAAGTTGGAGCTTTCCCAACCACCCTGTAGAGGCAGCTCATCACTCTGTGGATAGCCTTAGGAGCCACATGCTTAGCTATAATTTGACTCTATAGCAAAAACAAAAAAAAAAAAGAAAAAAAAAAGAAAGAAAAAAAAAATGGTAGATGGTTAGAAACTAAATACAGGAATTTAAATGCCACCATTCTCATTTAATGGCCAAAGAACAATTTGCAGGATTAGAGAAAAAGAGCTTTTAAACTGCCTTGAGGTTTCTTTATATATTTCACAAATGTAGCGTTTATACAGAGAAACAAACAACTATATTACTGGTGAAATAATACCATAAATAATACCATCCAGTGAGGACCCAGGGAGTTGAAAAGGAATCCTAGGAGGAAATATAGATTCAAAAAAAAGGTCTATCCCTGACTTTCTGGATTAGTTATAAAACCTGGTTTTTAACAGCCTCTTTTCTCATGTTCTCTGACTAGATAATTGTAGTGATAGACTGCTGACGACATAGAAGTACTATATCCCATTTCCATTCAAACACTGACATTTAAAATGCTAACAGAAAAGATGCATGAAATAAAAGGATGACTTTCTATGTTTCTTCCTAAAGCTCATACTTTTGAGTCTATAAAAATAATCACTGCTACTTTTAAAATATTTTACAGAGTTGATTCCTAAGAGTTCTCACTTTCAGAGTGTATAGAAACAGGATATTCAAGAGATGTTTGCAAGAGCAGCGGAAAGGTGAAGTCAGTGATATAAAGCTGTAACAAATATTTGAATCAAGCCATTGTAGTTTAAAGCAACTTCCAGACTAGAGGCTGATATCACTACCTGAAAACCATTTTTAGAAGTAGTTGCTGGCATCAACAAGAAGTAGGTGAAATATGACTGCTGATTAGCCCAAAAAACGAACAACAGTATTAAAGCATATGACAAATTTCAAGATCTATACCACGTCACACATATTTACTGACATAAACTGATGATTGATAGAACAAATTATATTCTTGAAATTTCAACTGCCCTTTGGCACTTTGTCCACATTAATCTTCATTAGGATGTGGTATAGCATCAAATAAGCAACTGCCAAAATCTTGCTATATTTTCCTATTAAAAAATTATCTTGCTACCTTGAATGCTAAGAATAAAAAAACCAAAGATATAAAGGCTTCAGGGAAAAAAAAAGTATTTCCCTTTACAGATGAATTATTAGGATTTTTCAGTGTTTTGTTGGGGGGTTTTTGGATTTTCTCTTATTAATGCTCATAATCTCTTGAAACAGTCACGAGATTTAATTTTCCTTTAACTCTTCGCACCCTTGTTTCTTCTGAATTTCAATGGAAAGATATGAACCTCTACTCAAATACCTAAAAATTCCCCAAAAGAATGTGTGAGATGGAAACAAAAGATGGTAAATTGTTTCATGTTTATTTACAGCAGATATAGCTGAATAAGTATCAGTGTCTGCCCTACCAGTGTTTTTGATCTCTCCTAAGAGTTATACGGATTAAGAGTGCAATAATTTTGCTCATAGCTCTTTCCTTACTTTTTACATACAAATAATAAAAGCAACGATGAGGGAAATGTACAAATAAAACCCCCAAACCATAAAAAAAGCCAGGCACTAATCTAAAAAATAGATTATTAATTTCATTTCTTTGGAAATACATAATGGAAAACGGGATAAGGATAACAATTAACATCAGTCAGAAAAGTGAGGACTAGAGTTAGGCTTAGAGCTCAGGGAGCCACAAAGCATACAGCTCCAGGGACACTGGGGATGCAAAAGGCGGGCCAAGGGGAGCACGGCACTGCAAGAATACTGCTCCTCCTCCACATCTTTCCCACCTGGGCTATCCCTGATGCTGTGCCAGTCAGCCTCACCCCTGCCTTTATGATTATCATTTTGAGGCTACTAAGAGAATTGTTGAGTAGATACATGTTATATTTATATCAGGGAGAGTATGTGATTCTTTTTTACATTGCTGATTTTTTGCTTACTCTGAACAAAAATCATCATATCTTTTATTCAGAGGAAATCCTCTTTTTTTCACAGTAATTGTTATCATTCAGTGTGGGCTGGCACATACAACTAAGCCTTGTCCTACTTTTATGTTCTCTATTTCTTTTTTGTGTGATTTGACAGACACCTTTTTAAATTTTTTGCAGTATCTACCTGCCTTAACTGAATTAATTTTTAGTATTACTGTAATTCTTGTTCAATTAAGGAATATTTGTATTTTACCTAGGCTACATTGTATTCTATTTACTGTGGTTTGGAGGTGTGGTTCCTGGCTTACCAGTAGAACAACACAGTCATATCACATTTAAGCTGCCCTGTACTGTTCTTTTTTTTTTCCATAACACCAACAAATTTTGACTACTTCATCTAGTTTTACTTTCTCAGTATGGATGTACACATCAGTCCTTTTTGTTCTTCCCTGTAAGTGTTAGGTTTTCCTTATGATAGCCAATGGCTTTTGCTTAGTACAGTTGAGTACATAAGAATGACAGCATGTGTGTTGGTACCACTCTTACCCTAAATCTTTACATATTGCCAACTCCGTATTCAGCAATACACTTACAGAGACATAAAAGACATGTTGTACAATACTTTTGTGGACAGAAATACAATGCAGTGGTAATGCTTATTAAGTCATTAGGAAATAAATCAAGGAATAAACTGAGGAAGATATTTTAACCAAGGATGCAGTAAATTTCATCTGTAAAATCAATTATTATTACTGCATTCCAAGTTTGGCTTTTGACTCTATTTCTGCACTGCTGTTTCTTTGTGCAGCTTGCTCCTCCCTAATGTTCCTGTTCTCTCTAGACCAATTTCTGATTTCTTAGCTCTAGAATTTATGATAAAAACCATTTTAAAGACAGTGAAACCAGATTATAATTTTAACCGTTCTGGTGTTTAACAAAATAAAAGCTTAGGCACAATCATGCCTTTTTTTACATCAAATCCCAAATGACAATCATAGTTTGATGCGCCTGTGAAATCACTGGTTTACTTACTAGCGCTAAACTCTGTCCCCAGAAGAGGAAAGCTTAAAATAGTAGAAAGAGTAAGGTTAGGAAAATATACTTGGACAGTGCCAAACATATAGAAAATGTCTCTGAATCCCAGGTTACTTCAGAAATCAAATGCTGCTATTTGCTAAATGATTACTGCTGTCCAGATAATAAAATTTCAGTTTGTTCTCCAGACTCCCTTTTGACTAGGGAATACTCTGGCTTTGGTGAGATACCTGTCATTTGAGAAAGCTCTTAGCTTTTAGCAACTGTTCATGTTTTCAGATTCATGTACAGGGCTAGAGGTTATCTTACAGTATTTGGTATTTTCCAGAGGAGTATTTTGCATATGTTTGCATTTTTTTATCGTTCCATCTAATCCGTTTTGTAGGAATAAAATCAGCAATAGATGTGAAGAAGTTAAAGCAGAAAGGCTAAGATAAAAAGAAAACCACTTGAAATACATTTAAAAAAACCTTAGCGTCCGAATGTAGCAAGATGTATTTATTTTTACAGCATGCATTATACAGTCCATAATGATGTTTTACAGCCTAAAGATCAGCTATTTTATCTTTACATCCATCTCTTTTTGTAAACCCTAAGAAGAAATAAATTAAGTTTGATAATTTTAAAGAGAACTTTTGGAAATGTGTACCTTTAAAGTCAAGTTACAGATGAACAAAATTAATCTCCTAATTGAGAGAGAGTGAGAGTTAAGTCATAGGAATATTCAGACTGTAGCATTATTCACTGTTTCCTTCTGAGCTAAATAGAAATTCTTTACAGCATGGTTGGCAATCACCAAACATATTAAGCATAGCAAGGGCAAGTGCTGGACTCTGAACTTGGGACAGGGAAACTCTGACTGTGTCTGTAGACTGGGGAATGAGAGGCTGGAGAGGAGTGCTGCAGAAAGGGACCTGGGGGTCTTGGTTGATGTCAGGTTGAACATGAGTCAGCAGTGCCCTGGCAGCCAGGAGGGCCAACTGTGTCCTGGAGGGGCATCAGGGACAGCATCGGCAGCTGGGCAAGGGAGGGGATTGTCCTGCTTTGCTCTGCACTGGGGTGGCCTCACCTCAAGTGCTGGGGGCAGTTTTGGGTGCCACAACATACAAAAGACATTAAGCTATGAGAGAGTGTCCAAAGGAGGGCCACGAAGATCTGGAGGGGAAGCCGTATGAGGAGTGGCTGAGGTCACTTGG
This sequence comes from Falcunculus frontatus, assembly GCA_013398115.1. Lineage (NCBI taxonomy): Eukaryota > Metazoa > Chordata > Aves > Passeriformes > Falcunculus > Falcunculus frontatus. The sequence continues at coordinate 845,991 of VZRV01008780.1, forward strand.
TCTGTTCAGCCTGGAGAAGAGGAGACTGAGGGGACACCTCATTGCAGTTACAACTTCCTTGTGAGGGGAAACAGAGGGACAAGTACTGAACTCTTCATTCTCGTGACCAGTGACAGGACTCAAGGAAATGGCATGAAGCTGAGTTGGGAGAGGTTTAGTTTGGATATCAGGAAAAGGTTCTTCACCTAGAGGGTCTTTGGGCACTGGAACAGGCTCCCCAGGGAAATGGTCACAGCACAAAGCCTGACAGAGTTCAAGAAGGGATTAGACAATGCTCTTGGACACATGGTATGACTCTTGAGGTGCCCTGCACAGGTCCAGGAGTTGGACTTAATGATCCTGTTGGATTCCTTCCAACTCAGCATATTCTATGATTCTATGAATACTGTTTTAAAGAATTTAAAAGCTAAGGGTAAAAAATAGTAACTTATATTATCTTTTAGAAAATAAGAAAAGTAACTGTCAGTTCACTGTCAAAGGCTGAGCTATCTTATCCTTTTGGCTGTGGTGTTATTTGTGCACAGATCTATGGAATCCCTAGGTACCCACTTCCCTTCTGTACTATATTTTCCCTTTATCTTTCTGTTTTATTTTTTATTAAACTTAGCACCTTCTACATCAGCATACACACAGGGTTTGGGTAATCTCATTACTGTCAGGAAATGGCTCCACAGAGTTTGTATACACTTCTTGCTGTTTTGAGTCCCTTATTTCCAAAAAACTATTGGTAGGTGTATGTTAAGTATGGACAAGAATGTGGAAGGCAGTATTACTGACAGTCATGCCTGAAAAATAAATGGAATATGCTCAATTTAAATGGACATTACAGTCAGAAATCTGTCTGAAAATTATTTTCTCTGTTGAAACAACCTAAAAAACTAGGCTAGATTATAGATTTATATTTCTTAATATTTACTTCTAGTGAAAAGTTAATCCCACCCTTCACATCACACACAAAACCCCCAGTGACTTTTTAAATTACTGCAACTACATTCATGAACAAAAGATTTTCCTGTTCTATAAGCAGATTTCAAATAATATAGGAAGTGGGAAGCATGCAGCAGAAGCATAGTAGGTTACCTCCAACTGCTTTTCTAGTTGTGCTAATGCTGTTCTCTTCCTGGCTTGTGATACATTATTAAGAAGCATTACAGTGTTTAGCAGGATCTTGATCCATATAAGACATGGCAGATATTCTTATCCAGTTAAGTAACAGTTATATTACTGTTGGGATCAAGAGGAGGTTAAAAGAGAGGTGTGGTGTCCTTTGGTTTCCTTAAAAAGTCTAAAAAATTATATTTATATTTCAGGTCTTGCCATAATATCCTCTCTGGACAAATATTTCAAAACCATCACACTCTGAATGTAAATTTAATTAATAGGCAGACAGCCAAATTAATAATAGCCACATTACAAATATACTCGGTTATTTATTTGTAGAAGCTACTGTAATGTGGTAGGAAAAATATACATGGATAAAGACAGATTCTGAACTTTTGGAAAGAGCTTCAATTGCTGCATTTTTAGTGTTTGCAAGTGTTGAAAATGTAAAACTTATGAACTAAAATATGAATTTTTTCTTGGGAAAAATCTTCATTTTCCATGTATTGTTCCCAGCAAAACTCTTTACAGTTATGAGGGAAGTGACATAACTGTGATGAAAAACAATCAAAGTGTCCAAATTTCTTGTCCTCTGGCCACAAGGTTTGCATTCTTAGCTGCATATCAGTCCATTTATCAAAAAAGGAAAGATTTTCCTCTTGCCCCTTTCCAGCAGTTTTTCAGAGAAATTGGAAATGCGGTTTTAATTCCCAGTGCCTGAGGAGGCCACTGAACAAAGAGATGTGCTTCAGCTGCAATGTTATTTTGTGGACACGCAATAAGTATCACTGGTGATTGTATTTCTGAGTTGCATTTCATACGAGGCTCAGATACCACCCAAATGCTTTGGTACACACCTTCTGGAGCATAGTCAGAAGTCAGGCAATGCTTTGCATATCTGGTAAATTTTTTTGGTCATTGTATTTCTAACACTTCCCATCATATGTCTTTTACTAGCATTTGTATATGGTGTTATTCCTCATGTTAAAATATTCATTATTTTTCTACCTAATTTCCAAGAGTAAGAATGTTGAATTCCTACAATCACTGAACAACAGCAACAAAAGCACCCTAAAAATCTTCTTTCTCTAAACAATTTTCTAACTCTAGGAATACAGCAAATATAAATCATTTGGTACTTTATGATATTTCACAGCAGGAAAACATTGCTACTGTCACATAACTAGGGAAAGTTCGAATATGAAACATGAACCCTAACAATAATGGAGATGCATGCTAGTATTGCAAGCTGTATGCCGGAGGGTTTCCAGAGGCTACTATATTCACTATAAATCTTACTGGTGACAGATTTTCTGTTCTGCTGACATTTCCTTCATCTCTGTGTTTCCATGAGTATTAACCGAACCATACAAATGGGGATCTAAGTGAGTATCGAGTTACATGATCAAGGACATTGCAAATTTTAATACTACATTTGCTTGAAATGTAGAGGTTGACACTGAGGCTGAAACACCCCTCCATAAGACAGACTCTCATTAACTTTAGTGGTTATTAGTTTCTTAAAAAGCTTTCAACAATTTCAGTTGCTAGAAGCTGTAGGAATATTATACAGGAAAAGTTACTGTCCCAGTGTGACACCTTTTCGGCTTGTATAAAATTTAGGACAATAAAATTCCAATCCCTGTCTAGACCTTCTACATGGCAATTACAGTAGATAAAATAACTGCAAATTATATGCAAGTATAGATTTTAGAAATAGAAACTATTATAAATACTAGATCAGATACTCGATCCAGAGTTCATTCAAATGCTATACGATATGTGGATCAAAATATTACATCTGGTGTACATTTAAAGTCAGAAGTTATAAATATAGGCAATTCTGAGTGTTTTTCATCCATTGTGGTTTACTAAGGTAAGCTCTCACCTCATTCCCACCTACAACCTGCCCCTTAGTAGTTTTTTGATTCTTCTGACACATGAAAGAAATTCTAAATCAGAACTTTCAACTAAATGTTGCTCCAAATTTAAAACGCTGCACAAGGCTTTGTAAGCACTAAATGGTAACAGCTCATGCAAGATGCAATGTTGTTCTCTTCCCTTAACTATTCCACTTCAGAATATCTTCTCCCATAAAAAGAAAAAAGAAGGCACTTTTACACCTAGTCTGCCCTCCTAATAGCCGTTCTGGAAAAGATATTATGGAGAAATAAGGATTTCACTTTTTCAGACTCAGTTTGAAAAATATTGTCATTAAACCAAGGGAAGACACAGCTCCCAGCCAGGAGTATCTGTTGCCAACATGCTATCCAAGAGAAGTATATTCACAATTTTGAAGGTCTCAGAGTGAATTAAAAAACAAAAACAAATATAAGCAATGATTGAACAAGGTTAGCAACAAATTAACAAGGTTAACAAAATTAAGAAAATGGACAACTAAGAGGAATGGCATTTCCTCCCTAGATTTATATGGATTTAAAATTTAAAAAAAAAAAAAAAAGTTTCTTGAGACTGTTATCAGTTCTGATTTACTTCGTATTTAGCTGTTGTTGCAGTCATAAAAGTTGTTATAATAAAATATTTCTTACAGGATACAATGAGTAAACAGGATCTGCCAGGAAACAAGTACCTCTATCCAAAATTAAAATGTAAAAAAATATTTAAAATACAGAGAATATAATGTAAAATAGATATTCTAGCCTAATTTATTTAGATCACAAAGAAAACGAAAACTTTTCTAACACTGCAGCTAACAGATGACAAGATTAATATCCATTCTAGAGGGGTGTGCACCACAAAAGAACGTGTACATTTATTTTTACTATTCGAATCTTATCTTAACCTTCTTGCAAACTCTTATGATTTCAAATTAAAAAAAAAAAAAAGAAAAAGGAAAAGGAAAATAATCTCTTGGCTTGATGGTACTGAAAGGTAAAATTTTGACTTTGCTGATTTATCTTGCAACTGAGTAACATAAAATGTCATAGCAAATTTCTTGAATAAATATTCTGAAATGTAAAGTCACAGTGTTGCATCAAAGATCAGTTAAAACATTTTGACCTTACTGAAATTATTTCAGCATTCTTTAAAGAACTGTTATTGAAACCTAGCTGCTTTAATTTTAATGAGGTGATGTTCTTCAATGAAACAGTACTATCTCAGAACGTTTTATAAGATTTCATTTTTTTCTTTCCACATCTGATGCAAATGTACATTTGAAATTAACAACTTAAAATGGGAGACACAAAAGTGTTTCATATTGGCATAAAGCTTTGCTTCCATGAAAGTTATCATGTTTTAAGCCCAGCTGGAAACTGAGTACCTCACAGCCTCTCACTCAACTCCCTTCTCCCTCCTCTCAAACCCAGTGGAATGGGGAGGAGGATCAAAGTAAAACTTGAAGGTTGAGACAAGAAGAGTTTAATAGAGAAAACAATAGCTACACACACAAGCAAAGCAAAAGAAGGAATTAATTCACTGCTTCCCATGGGCAGACAGGTGTTCAGCCACCTCCAGGAGAGCAGGGCTCGATCACATATAATGGTCACTTGGGAAGACAAATGGCATCCCTTAAAATATCCCCCCAGCTGCTCTTTCCTCCCCACGGCTCCATATACAGTGCATGATGTCACAAGGTCCGGAATATCCCTTTGCTCAGTTGGGGTCACCTGTGACAGCTGTCTCCTCTCAACCTCCCATGAACCTCCAACTTCCTTGCCAGTGTGGTAGTATGGAAAGAAGAGAAGGTTTTGGCTCTGTGTAAGCCCTGCTCAGCAATAACAAAGGCATCTTTATATTTTTTGGCACAAATCCAAAACACAGCCCATGCTAGCCACTGCAAAGAAAATTAACTCTACCCCAGCTGAAACCAGCACAGAAGGAAAGGAGGTGGGGACACTAAGCTACCAGATATTTCACAAGCTACATACATGACTACTGCATCAAGAGATTTGTTTCAAGCAGAGTCACAGAAGAGTGATGGTGATTTTAACCCTACTTCAGACCATATCCTATTATAGCAAATTGTATATTATTTTTCCCAGTTCCAAAATGTAAAACAAATGTAAAATGAGAAGAATAAGGGCATCTACTGTGAGACCCTGCTTATCACTCTATTGTCTGTATAAATTACACTCAGAAGAGCTTTTCAGATTTATCTTGCCTTTTAAGAACATCCCACCACAAAAATATTTTGCAACTAGCACTGAATTAAATCCATTGTGCTTTCCTGTGACACTGATGAAGGAATTGTGTGCTATGTTTTCATGACAAACACATCATTAGTGTACATATATCTAAGCTGATTATTTCATTCAGCAAGAAGGGACATTAGGGTTAGAATGATACAAAAGCACAAATCACACTTGATGATTTCCAAATACCAATCTTTGTGTGATCTAATCAAGATTTCATCAAATGTTTTATTAAACTCAGTCACGCGAGCCTTGCTGAATCCAGATGATCTCTTATTATCAACTAGGAGTAAATTACATTCATTTTTGAACTGAATTTCAATGAAACCCTTCTTAAAATACTTGGAAGCCAGAAGGGGGTTAACTTATAAAACCATGAAATTTGCTACTGTGTTTTTCCCTAGAAATTAAATGGTAAGCAGAGAAAATCACCATTGTAAATATTACTGATCACAAAAAAAAATTGAAGAATCTGATACTAGCAATATGGGGTATGATCACTAATGGCTAAAAGGAATTCACTTTGACTTATCTGTATTACAAAAAGTATCCTTTAAATTACAAGACAAACAATAAGAAAAAGATTCCTGACTAGGCAGATAAATTGCATGTTAGTAAACAGAATAAAAAATACTGCATGTTTCCTCCATATTCAAGTTACATTTTCAATCTTTTATATGTAAAATGAACAGGGGAAAGACCTAAATATATGTATTCAAAAGCATGAATGAGCCTCCCATTCAGAGGTTGAGAAAGAAAATGCTGAGAAGGGGAGTTTCTGCAGCCAGCCTTCCTGAAATGGACCCTACATTAACAGTAACATGTGCTAGATGAGGAGTATCAAAGGCAGAAAGAGACTTGCCTGTCCACTGAACCCCTAATTCTACACCTGAGGTATGCTGAGTGGAGGAATGACTCCCATAACCTGAAGATAAAACAATTTCTAATCAAGTGAGAAAGGGTATTTCTAAGCTCTGTAACATGCACTCCAGAACTGAAAATCATGACATTAATTTAGCTGAAAGTACAATTGTAAGAATCCTACTTTGAAGAATTACCTTAGAAATTACAGAACAATGCACGTGGTAGGGATTCAGCTCTCTGAGGTATGTGTGAGGGCAAACCTGGTTCTTACCCATCCCTGTCCACTCATGTCTGTGAGTAGACAGCCTGGTTTTCATCACTCCGTTTGCACCAATTAAACCTTTTAGCAGGCACTGGTAATGCGCAACTGCACACTCAAGCTGCATGTCAGTCAGGTAAAATAATGTTTTTACAATTGTTTCCAAAACCAGCTGATTATGTTTAGCTTGGCACACTACACTGGGCACACCTGGCAGGGGTGCAGGGTGGCCTATTTGGGAGGAGGCCATGAACTACACTGCACTGGTATCAGGAGGAAAAGGAGGGCCAGAGATGTGAGGAGACACCAAGGAGCTGCTCTTGGGGAAGACCTGTGGGGGACAAGCATTTGGAGGCCCATAGCAGGAGACATGCTCCTGGGAGGAAGCACTTCATGCAGAAGAGGAATATCCTGATGGACCGTGGCCTGCACAAGACCCATGGGGAAACAGGGACAGCCCCGAGGGACTGCAACCCGTGAAGGGCATGTGCTGGAGGCAGTACACTGAGAAGCATAGACCAGGGGGGATGCCTGGTACAGAGCTAGTAGCAGCGGTAAGAAACTCTTACACACGACTCCAACTTCCTGCATGGCACATTCAAAGGAAGTGGGATGGTCTGAGTTTAGCCCACAGTGAAAACAAAGAAGCTGATATAAGAAAGGGGTCAGGAGAGGTGCTCAGCTAGGAAGTGGGGGAAAAAAGGTGTTTAACTGTTTATGTCTTCTTTTTTTCCTCAATTACCTATCAGTGATCAGAAACTTATATTAACTGGGAATTAATTAAACAAAATGTAAGTTCCCTGAGGCAAGTCTGTTTTTCAGCAACACATCCATAAGTTCTTATATTTTTATGGGAGTTTCACTGTCATTCAGTTGATGAGATTCATCAGACGGAGGATATAAAACTGCATTATCACCTTAATTATTACCATTATTCTTCCCTTGGAAGAGGTCTGATGTATGACTAATTTTAAATATATACTCAAGTGAAACTTATGGCCCCTGATAATCACAGCAGATGTTCAGGACTGTTTGCTCTTCATTCTTTTTGTTTATGATATTGCAACAGTTCTACATTTTTACAATGGATACAAACCTGGAAGTATGTCTTGCTTCTCAAGTACCGGGATGTACACAACATCACATACTTCCAGTACTGTGTTCAAACTTTTAACTGCAAATCGGAAATTTAAACCGGGCACTTATTTGGAAATTGAGTGTAAGGAATGAAAAAGAAGGAAATGTGTGACTTGGAATAACGTTATTAATGAGCAGCTGATAAGCCGAAAACCTTTTTCTATCCAAGTACACTGAATCATTCAAGTAGTGAAAAATAAAGCAGTCATTCTGACCCTTACCACAGTATAGCCCCTCTTAGATATGACTTCCTAAAGCACAGATCATTCTGAGACTGACACCTCAGGAGGCTGAGACCTCAGCTTCTGCAATAATCTAATATAGAAGTTACAGCAAGTTGACAGACAAATGGCATGGAAATAATCATTGATTAAAAAGGAGGTCAGGACAGTGCAGTTTCTCTCAATACTGATTAAAACAAACAAACCAAACATTTCATGGCATTTAGGAACCAAAATTGTTTCCCTTTCAAAATGCAAAGAGTCTGATTAGACAACCATATGAAGAAACAGATGCATAATTTACTGTTGGATGGAAATTACATAACAGTAAAATCACATTGTGGATTTCTAGTGTCAAAATGTTGCCAATATACCTTATTATTTACTACTTCCTTGGAGAAAATTGTAGACTCCTAAAACGTCATTGACCAAACTGTCCAAATATCTCCTTTTATGACTGGGTGACCCGCCTGGTGGTTGAGGAGAAGGTTGTGGATGTTGTCTGTCTGGATTTCAGCAAAGCCTTTGACACTGTCTCCCACCGCATACTCTTGGAAAAACTTTCTGCCCATGCCTTGGACATGTTCATTCTTCATTGGGTGAAGAACTGGCTGGACAGCTGGGCCCAGGGAGTGGTGATGAGTGGTGCTGCATCCAGCTGGGGGCCAGTCACTGATGGTGTTCCCCAGGGATCAGTGTCAGGCCCTGTCCTGTTTAATATCTTTATTGATGAACTGGATGAGGGGATTGAGTCCTCCATCAGTAAATTTGCAGATGACACCAAGTTCTGGAGTGCAGGAAGGCTCTGCAGAGGGACCTGGACAGGCTGCATAGATGGGTGGAATCCAACAATATGAGGTTTAGCGAGACCATGTGCCGGCTCTTGATCTTTGGCCACAACAACTCCTTGTAGCACTACAGGCTGGTGGCAGAGTGGCTGGACAGTGGCCAGGAATAAAGGAGCCTAGGGGTACTGGTATACAGAACATGAGCCAACAGTGTGCCCAGGTGGCCAAGAAGGCCAATGGCATCCTGGCCTGTATCAGGAATAGTGTGGTCAGCAAAAGCAGGGAAGTCATTCTTCCTCTGTATTCAGCACTGGTGAGGCCGCACCTTGAGTGCTAGGTCCACTTCTGGGCCCCCCAATTTGGGAAGGCTGTTGAGATGCTCAAACGCATCCAGAGGAGGGCAACAAGGCTGGTGCAGGGTCTGGGAGAGAAGCCCTATAAGGAGTGGCTGAGGGCTGGTCTTGATTATCCTGGAAAAAGGAGGCTCAGGGGAGACCTTATCACTCTCTACAACTCCCCCAGATGAGGGTGTAGCCAAGTGGGGTCAGTCTTTTCTCCCAGGCCGCCAGTGACAGGACAAAAGGACACAGTCTTAAGCTGCACCAGGAGAAGTTTAGGCCGGACATTAGGAAAACATTTGTCATAGAAAGAGTGATTGGGCATTGGAATGGGCTGCCCAGGGAGGTGGAGGAGTCACCGTCCCCGGAGGTGTTTAAAAAAAGACTGGATGTGGCACTTAGTGCCATGTTCTAGTTAACAATGTGGTGTTAGGTCATAGATTGGACTTGATGGTCTCAATGTCCTTTTTCAACCTAGTCAATTCTGTGATTCTGTGATTCTGTGAAATAAATGGAAGGACCTAGAAGTCCCGATCAGGCATGTGATTTTTTACTGTTTGGAAATGCTCAAAACCTTAGATGAGAATCTCTTCATAGATAGCCAGTATCAGTCTATTACTTTTCTTAACATGGGATATGAGTAGAAGATGCTCCCATCTGTCTTTTTAAGGCTTTTTCACAATTTTGTACTAAAATATTAGAAGACTAAACATAGCATAACCTCAAATTGGGATACCGTTACGAAAATAGTCTATCTCTTCATGACAAAAAAATTCCAATTCTATACACACCCAATGATAAGAATGATTTGAGCTGGAAGGGACTTTCTAAAGACCATCATGTATAACCCCCTTGTTGCAGGCAGAGACATCTCCCACTAGACTGGGTTGATCAAAGCTCCATCCAACCCTATCTCGAATGCTTCCAGGGATGGGGCATGGGGCAGCCACAACTGCTCTGGACAGCCTCTTCCAAGGTCTTGTCACCTTTATTGCACAGAATTTCTTCCTTATATCCAAGCTAAATCTATCCTCTTTCAGTTTAAAACCATTACCCCTTGTTACTACAGGCCCTGGTATAAAGTCTTTTCCCATCTTTCTTATAAGACCTTTTAAAGTATTGAAATAACTGCAATAAGGTCTTCCCAAGACTTCTCTTTTCCAGGCTGGACTTAGAAAGAACCTAGAAAAAGTCTGACAAATGCAATAGACTGGTTTGGATGATAGTTTTTTTGTTTTGTTAATTTGTTGCCAACAGTTTGACAAAATACTGTGAACATCCCCACTCTTTCATTCCTTTGGGGAATAAATGCAGTAGTCAACAAGTAGCAGCTTAACACATGTCTTAGGTTACAGTGTAAGATGCAACCAAAAGTATGTATTCTATCATCATCTGTTGAAACCAGGTGGGGCAATGTTCTTTGTCTCTTTCATGACACATCTCTGATAACTCCCTCCAGGGGAGATATCTTCTGTTAATGGGCCATCCAGCCTCACTGCATGACTCATAAAATTACATCATCCCGTTGTGAGATGCTCCGCCCAGAGGGAGGAACCAAGCATTCCTACCTGGATATAATCTGAGGTTTGGAACACCACACTCAGCCCTATCTACTGGATACCCAGAGGACAAGAGCTACATAGCCCCCACTGGACCTTCAGAGGAGGACCAGACCCTTCTACAGGATCATTGCTTCAACAGAATCACATCTATCACTTCAACAGGATTGCAGCCACCATTTAATCAGACTGCTACCACCACCCTGTCCGGCAGGGTGGTAAATTGTATCCTGACTCTGTCAATGTTTCTGTACTATTGCATTTATTTTAATTTTCCTACTAAATTGTAGTTCTGACTTGGAGTCTCTCAGTGGTTTGCTTTCAAACTAGTACAAATCAGTAAATATACGTGAGTTTATGATTCTTCCCTGATGGTTAGGATACCTCTAGATATTATGATACAGGTCAACTGCAAACTTGTAGTGACTGGGTGAGTCCTTTGATGACCATTGAACTGATGTGAAAAAGAGAATTCTTTGGGGATAGATGATTCCCAGAAAGCTAAATCTGGGTAGTAGTAGCACTTCTACAGAGATAAGGTGAGGGGCAGGCAGCAGGGTGGAAAGGAAAGAAAGCAGGCCATTCAGTGGACCTGACACTGAAGAAGATGGGCAGGGACTCATCCAGATACTCTGGGAAGGCACTCAAAATCCTGGGTACAAATCTTCTGAAAGTAGGTGAAGTAATATACCCACTCACTATAAAGAATAGGAAATTCTTAGATTTCCTATGCTCAGTGGTAGCCAAGTTCAGTTTATCATGAGAGGCAAAGCTTTACAAAGTCTCTCAACCTCATGGTTGAGACTCATGATACTAAATGCAAATTGCATACTGTGGAACTTCTTTTCATTTGTTTTTAGGAGCAAAGCTGAGCAAAAAATAAAGATAACACATCACTTCTGGCAAAGAAAGGTTGCTGCACATCTCAGATGTAACCTGCTATTTGCGACTAAGTACATGAAACAATTAGTTCTGTTTGCCTGACCATGTGACAGGGTCGACGTCTTATGTATTTCTGAATTCCACACTTTGAATTTGTAAAGCACACAAAATACGAGTAGATGTTTTTTTCCAAGGCACAGCTATATAGGTATATATCTATAATGTTGAAATTATCTAATCTAAGAAACTGTTTCAGTTCAGCTTAACACAAATGTGATGATAAAATATGGTTGAAAATTACGTGAAGAAGTGATTACTCTTTTGAAGAATTAAACACTATTCTTGTTCTCTTCTTTCGACTGCATGCATAAGTATTCAAAAGGAAAAAACCCTACATTTTATAGTTTAAATATTTTTTCTCTTCTTATTAGCTTTAACAGAAGGAAAATCATATTCATGACAGAATTTAACAAGAAATGTTTCTGTAAAATTTACCTAAAACTAAGACAGTATCAAAAACACTGGTTCTAGAGCTGTCATTTTTTAAGAGAAGCTTCATTTAGGTGAAGTTTGGAACCTATCTGAAGTGATTCTGATACGATCTGAAGTGCTGCAGATGCTGTATGTGCTTCAGTAAATAAGATGCAAAACACTGATTAAGATCGTTTCAGTCATTTCAATTCTTTTTCTATGTTGATTTTCAATCTGTTACAATCTCTTTTGTAATTTATGGTGAGAGAGTTTCAATCATCCCTTTTTTGAGGTCACAGAAAATTTGACAAGGAAATGTGTAGATTTTAATTTCTGTTAACAGAAAAATCTACTTTGAAGGGGTCACTTTGAGATATAAATCCATGAGGTGTAGGAGATCACTGATTTATTTTATTTCATGTAATGAAAACACATCTGTGGAAACAGCAAATTAAGTTGTGATGAGGCCAAGCACCCTGAGGAGTCAGAGAAAAGGATGGTTATTAAGCAAGGAGCAGTTAGGAAGCAATCATGCTGCCCTCTCTTTCTGTTCATGTGAGGCATTTCAGCCTGGCTCTGGAGCAACCACCTCATTCCAGTGGCTGAAGGAACCACCAACACACTGATGCCACTTCTGTTTAAACACCAAGATTAGGTTCACAGGTGAATCTTTTCAGTGCAGACTGGCACATTTAAATGGAATCTTAAATTTACGTGTTTTCTTCTTGTACTGCTCTTGGACATGCACTGAAAAAACCACTGTTCACTTCTAAACCAAACAAAACCTTTTAAGAATGACAAAACTACTGATTGTGCTATATGTAGGTCTGATCTCATCCTGATACCACTGATATCAGCCACAGTTTGGCAATTTAATTTCAATGGGAAGATCAGATTGATTAAGCAGTGGACACTAATAAATATCTACTGTTCCGACTGGGGTTTAAAATAAGGCAAGTAGTCTGTTTCAATGATAAATTCTGAAGAAACCTAAGTACTTGGGTGAGCACTCCATAATTTAAAATCCTGTATTTGTTAAGGTACAAGGAAATGTTTTTAGCTTTGTTTATCAGAACAGAAGATTACAGAAATAATTCTGCTGTTGAAAAAGAAACAACTAGATAGAGAGATACCTTACTCCCACATTAAATTCGATAGGAATTTGGTCTGGGAGTAGGTATACATGTAGATAAAGTAAAAGACAAAGTGAAAATGCATATTTTATTAGGAGGAAAGATCCAGAAATAAAACAGCATCCTTTCATTTATACATTAATATATTTCTTTCTAATGCATGAAGGAAGTTCTGACTGAGAAGACCATCCCTTTTATAGACAGCCATTCTTTGAATTACCTTAATTGTAGTCAGGCTCTTGATCCCAACATATGATCCTACCCACCTCAGGCAGCCAAGCTTACAATTTTATTTCCAAATGTGATCCAAGAAAAAAGACCATAAACTAATTCTGAGATGTGTTGATGTTCCCTGGCACACGCTGTCTGTCAAATCATCTGTCTGCCAACAAAGGCAAACAGTTTGTAACTCTGATTTACCTGGATACTTAAGTACAGAAAGGACTATCTTGCCAAAGCTTCACAGTGTAGATAGGCTATACCAGGAAATCTGGCTAAGGCATTCTTAGAAAAACACCCAGTTAGCTCGCAGAAGACAAGTAAATGTTGCCTTTACAGTATAAATTTGTATCTCCAAAATATGTAGAAATTAAATTACTTAAAATTTTTCAGGTGTTTCAATTATATTTACTGGAAAGCACTAGCCTTGATATTTTGGAGCATTTATTTGCTACTTTTAGCTTGTGAAAGTTAATCTCACAGTATGTATTTTGCTGCATCTCCATTTTTAAATTTAAAATACAACAGAAAGCTGCATAGTGGACCTTATTTTTTCTCTTAACCCCAGACATCAAATTCCTAAAGCACATAAACACTGTTTTCTTTTTAATGTGGCACTTGAATCTTTTACTCATCTCACACATACATGCTGATACATCGGAGTTTAAAGCCAAAAGATGATATTTGTCTGAGCTGGATCCTCATTAGTTTCAAAGAAACTCGGTTTAGGCCAGTAAATTTGTACTGAATTCACCCGCTGATCATCTGATCTATAACTGGTGAGCATTAGACTTATAAATAATAAAAGCCATTCAAAAGAGACCACACAGACTTGATTTTTCTACAACATTTTAAAGTAGGATAAGTAAGGCTGAAGTTAATGGGGTGAGCACTGCTGCACAACTGATGGCAGAAGATTACAGGAACATGAACTGTTATTTCCCTTCATTTGACCCATCTTCTTCCATTTCATCAGGCACTACAGGAAAGAGGCACAGGAGCTGGTGACACTGATGTGTCATGCCAACAATCTGGAGCACTGCCTAAGCTGGCTAAGGTTTAATGTCATCTGCAGCTCTTATGGGTGCACTTCCACAGCAGGAAGACAGGGCATTGCTATTTGAGAGTGAAGAAATTTGCAACAAAATTACTAAGATTGGAGTTATTATGACTGGAAATGTGTGTGTAGACACTAAAACCAAAATGTAAAACAAGAGCTAAAAGGGTGACAAGGTTAAAACCCCTCTATTGAAAACATAGGACATTGTTTCTAAAACACTATTCCGAGCAGTAAAATTAAGAAATGTATTATGTCAAGACTGGAAGCCTTGAAGTTGGAAAAATCAAAGCCTAGCTGACTGTCAGCAAAGATCCTCTGTTGTAATACAATGAAGATGGCAGCAAGATTGCATTTTATCACATATACCAGCTCTTTTCCTGTTAGCTGCTCAGGAGAACAAACTGCAAACATATATTTCAAGGACATTTGCAATAACAAAGGAAAAAAGAAAAGGAAAAAAAACCTAACCAAAAAAAACCTGGACAGCAGGCAAGAAATGTGGCCTAAGATCTATGGAGACTGAAGTAAGCAAGATTTTGATCCAAATTACAATCCTAATATCTGAAAACTACTAAAGGTTATAGAGTTTGTCGTTGCCAGTCAAGAGGACCCAGAGCTGCTGTGAGGACTCCATTGCCAAGTCTCTTCTCCCGTGTAGCACAGAAGAAGAGATCCTGGCCAGGCCAGCTGGATACACATCTTATTGGCAAAAATCTTAACATATTCAACACTATTTAATTTGTTTTTACTATGGTCCTAATGGTAGAACACTGAAGTCAATAAGAAGTTAATATTTATTTTCTTTAGTTAAAAAAAAAAAGAAATTAAGACGTTGATTTTATACTTCAGGTTCGGCCTAGAAAGGGAAGACCCACATTAATGTTTCAGGGCAGAGCAGGAACATGCTGTTGAAGCAAATCCTCTGAAGTATTCATATGCTTCTTTCATACTGCAAAGTAGTGGCAGAGTACACAAATTTGATAGAGAAGTTGAACCAGAAGAAACTCTCAGAGCTTATTGTTACTCACTTACTGTTCTCCACCTGCTAATGGGCACTTCTCATGGGAACAAACTAAAGCTAGTTCAACGTAAAAATCATTTTTACTACAGTCATTGGTACTCCAGCACAAGTTGTAACTACCTCTACAGTTAACATTGCAACTTTAACCTCTACAGTTAACATTGCAGCTTAACAAAGGCAGTGTCAAATAGCCATTCCTCTATTTGATGGGGCAGAGAACATCAAGATGTGTTCTGGTTTCTCCACTTTGACTCCTTTGCCCTCAGCTTCCTGCTTGTACACGAGTAAGAATTTACCCTTCTGTTTTCTCCATACTGAATTCTGTAATGATCCTTGTATACCAGGTTTTTTCGGTGTTTTTATTTTTGGGTTGGGGGGGGGGATGTGTCCCTCTCAATCTTTCCTGTTGTAAAAACCCTGCTGCATTAGCAGCCTTGTTCTAGAAATCATTACTCTGCCAAAATCTTCCCAGCTTTCCGACAGGGGTGGGAGGTGTGCAAGGATCACCCTAGTGAAGGAACCCCTAAAAAACCCATTTGCAGAGGCCCAGCCAAGGTCCCCTGCTCAAAGCTGGCCCCGGGCCAAGGCTCAAGCACAGCCCTTACTCACCTCAACAGTCTTTTAAACTGATGCCACAATACACAGGCTTAAAACCTCTTGGGGTTTTCCTGCGTTAAGACCAGGTAGCATGAGTACAAACTGAAATGTTTGGCTTTTTTTTTTTTTTT
>VZRV01008780.1:861946-939466 GCA_013398115.1 Falcunculus frontatus
TTTTTTTTTTTTTTTTTGGTGGGGGTGTTGGAGGAGGAAGGTACAATAATGTTTGACCTAGAATTCATTTTCATCCATCACAGCCCGTATCTCTGCCTGGCAGCACTTTATTCCCCCAAGAAACAGAACTAACCAGTGCCGCCAAAAGAAGCCACCTCTGACGGAAGCCCAGCCCCGGGCTCGCCAGGGCTGCAGCGGCCCCCTGTCAGCGGGCTGGACCGAGGGCACCCGGTGCCCAGTGCTCGGTGCCGGGAGAGGCTCTGAGCCGCCCTGCGCTGGTTCCAGCCCTGCGGGGAGCTCCCTGTCCCCGTTAGGGGCTGTCTCCATCAGGCAGGGGAGTGGGTGCACAGCGTTGAGCACGCGAGGAGCTGGGAGAAGGGTGCCTTAGGCACGGGCAGGCACGGCTGGAGCCGAGCCCGGGCAGAGGAGCGGGGAGATGCGGGACTGCAGTGGCGGGGGACAGAGCGAGGGGCGCAGACGCACCGCGCACCGACGCCTTCTGCAGCACCGCCCGCCCTCGCCTCACCGAGGGGCTGGGAGGCAGAGAGCGAAGGAGAGCAGACGATGGAAGTGGAGCCTCAGGAAAGGGGAGGAAGGGTGTTTCCCACTGTTTATTTTTCTTAGTACCAGAGCCGGGAGTGAAAAGTTTATGTTACTCGGCAGTAAGTTAAAGCGGTGAGAGCTCTGGACCCGAGGAAGCTTGCCCGCGGCAGTATCAGTGGGCAGTGCCCGTCATCGGAAGGACCCACTGCGAAGCTCGGAAGCGCCAGCCCGGGGGCTGCGAGACCCCGCAGGGCCGGGAGTAGGGGCCCGGGGAGCACCGTGTGCTCCCTCCGCCATCCGCCCTGGGCACCCCCGCAGCCGCAGGGCAGCCGGCACCTCGGGGGCAGGAGCTGATCGAGGGCTGACCGCCACCGGTATCTGACACTCTTCTAAACTTCTGGGCTTAGCGTTTCACAGAGGCTAAATGGGAAGGTTATGAGGCATGCTTACTCAAACTGCGGTAATCTTAACCCAAACAGTGTTACCTCCAGGGGTGAGGGCTGGAGGTGTGCTCTGTGTGTGCACACAATAAAATCTATCCCTGCCGTCTGAGAGGAAAGCATGAGTTTAGGATTAAAGCATGTTAAAGTTGTGATTCTGCTTTGGTTATAAAAGAGTGTGTCTTCAAACAGGAATATTTCAAGAGAAAGCGGAGGAGAAAGCTGAGGAGATGCAGAAAGAGCCATGGTTGGAGATGCAGCTGGAGAAGTGCTTCTTGACAGAGGAGATTTGGCTCTGAGGACTGTGGCCTGTGAGTGGGTTGTCCAGACTGGGGCAGACACAGGCAACCCCGCGAGTCTGTCGTCCACAGGCAGCTCCTGCTGGAACAGAGGAGCAGTAGGAAACAAGGAGCCCTGGGGGAAAAGAGTGATAGGGAAGGTGTGTGCCGATGTCTTTACAAATAATTCGATGGGTGAAGGTATGGGTGTTACCGTCTTTGAAATGGGTCTGAATGTCTCCACTAACTTTGGGCGGCGGGTTTGTTACAGAGCCCAGACAGCTTGACTCTTGAAACAGGCAAGTGAATCTGCACAAGCTGGAGTTTCTGAAGGTTGGGGTAAAATGACAGGTTCAAAGGGGGGAATCCGTGGCAAACAATTTGGGAAGGCGGTACCTTCCCAGTACCTCAGCCAATGGGGAAAGGAAAACGGCAACATACGGCTGGGACCTTGGAATAAAAGGAGGCTGTGCCTTCCGAAACGTCGAGAGAGAAAACCTGGGGGGGTGAGGGGTGAGTCATCTGGTGTGCTCTCCTCCTTTATTCGAGTAAGTTGCCGGACTCTGTTTCCTTTTTGGACCCTGGCTTTTCATAGCGAGATTTCCCGTACAAGACGAATAAACAAGGACTAGCAAAAGGAGACCATTGGACAACATCCTAGACATCCTTCACTGTGCACTGACAAAGTAGGGAAAGCTGAGGCTGGGAGGGGAGATAGGAGAGGTAGATTTTGGACTGAGTCTGGGGAAGGGGTGTTGGGGAAAATGTTCTCGAGGGGTTTAACTATTGAAGGGGGAATTTGAAGACAATCAGGAATTAAAAGTTTCTGTTAATTGGCAGTAGATCAAATTAAGTGAACCACTCTGAGTTAAGGCTGTGTTGACTGGAATGCTGGGACAGGCAAAGATTATCTTGCCTTCTTTTACCTGTTTTCCTAGAAGTATGTGAACACTCTTTTGTCAGTTTTTCTGTCTTCCTGTAGGTAAAAATACAAATTCTAAAGTTTTCCAGGTAGGTAGTCAGTACTCATTACTTTGATTTTTCCAATAAAAAATGAGGTCTTTTCAACACATCTGAAAATTTACTTTCTTACTGAAAATATACCTTTCTATCAGAAATACTTATTGCATGAAATAATAGGCTAGATCTTTTATGTTCAAGAGAGTGACTTAATTAAAATTTTAATGTTTATTTTTAATCTGATTTTGCTCACTTTTATCACTGATATTTTGGCAGCTTTAAAAAAAAATTTCTTTTACTGAAAGTAAATCTAGTTTGTGATGAAGGCTTTCTTGTATTTAGCAAAATTCTGTTTTCACTGCTGTATTCAGATGAACCAATAGAAGAGTTACCAAAGTGTGAATACGAAATACTCACTGGCCTACTTTAGGAAAAGCATATACTCACCTGCTAATCTTAACTCTTGAGGAGGAAACCTTTCCTGTGAATATAGTCAGAAAAATCAACTTTATATACTTGTATTTATGTCCTGAAGAGGTCTGCTTCTTATGTGTCTTCTGAACACCCTGTCTAGCTCAGTGACAGCAGCACATTTATCTTGTCAGTACTGCCGATCAATGTAGTTGCAGATGGAGGAGTTGTGTTCTATCTCGTCTATCATCAGCAGAATTTCCAGATTAATTCCCACACAAGAGTCTTTTCTCTCAGAGTTGATATCTTAAACAGAAGCAGAAAAAAACCCCCAAACCCCCTTGATTTTGAGATCTTGGCTTGTGATCTGGAAACTTTGTTTGAAAAATCATTCCTGGGCTAGGAAAATGACTGAATGAGCTGTGTTTGTAGCTAAAGAATCAAAAGGGCTGCAGAAGGAAGAGCAGAGGCTGTATCTCATTCAGTTCTGTGTACAGTGAGAATACACGAAGCTGTACACTTATGATAATTTTTCAGTGTCTTGATTCAACAGAGGAAAATAGGTGACAGCAGGGGTTGTATGTTGTGAAGTTTGTTTCCATAGGAATAAATTAATGTTTTCCAAATACTCTTTAGGGCATTCCTTTCAGGATGCGAGGTGTTCAGCGTACCTCTGTGATCTCTGGAGTTTAATTTATGAGCTTCCAGCAAACAGACCATGCTGTGTAAAACATGAGTGAAAATTTGTGCCTCCTCTAAGGATGCACTTGGAACATTCTGTTTAATCAAAAGGTATTTAATAATATACTTTGTTTTTTGTAAAATATTTTTTTGAAAGGAGGAAATTAAAATGTTGAAAACTTTTAAAATTTTTCTAACCCAATGTTTAGGTTTTTATTCTAAATTTATTTTTCACTTTGAAATATATATTTTTACATCAAAAAAATCCATACAGAAGAATTCATGCAGGAAGAAGGTAAGAGTGCAACAGTAGAAGTTCAAGAAGACATGGCTTTAGGTCAAACTGAACTACAGTGAAATGATTTTTTCTGTTCCTTTCCCTGCAATGCAAATTCAGTATAAAATTTGGTGTTCTTAAAAAGTTGTTCTGTTACAAACAGAACAAGTAAAGTAAAGTAAACAGTATAAGTGTAGCTTTGAAAAGGGAAGGCTTTGTAAAATCATGGCTCAGGCCTGTTACTTTGGCTAAGTAGAAAAGGACTAGGGAGAGTAACTCAGCTGGAATAGGGATAGAAGAACATGCTGCGTGACTGCTGCGTGCTCACATCGTGGTGTATGATGGTTGGTTGAAATATGTTTGTCATACATTAAAATTATGTAAACTGATAACTGGCTTACTGCTTAAAAAGACCAGATTTTTGCAATAAAGGGGCTTTCCTTTGCACCTGCCTGGGGACTCCACGTCATTCGTTATCGCCACATTGTTTTAGTGAGAAATTTAGTAAAAAAGATCAGGCTTTTTACAAGGAAAAGATTTAATTTAAAGAGGATCCATTTTGCCTGTCAGTTTCCATCCAGAGGTGTGATACCTAGTGTTAGATAGTCATTGGCATTGCCTCCAGAGTTTAACAAAAAGAGATGACATTCCTCAGATGATTAATCTCTATCCTTGGGTCTCCTTTTTGCACAATTTATCAAAAATTCATGTGCTTTGATGTATAAGAAAAATCATTGGAACTGTTCAGAATTAATCTGTGAATTTTACATTTCTAAACTGTTTGTAAATGCAAATTTATTGTCCAAATCAATATCCTTATCCTAAAGTATATTACAAAATCAAGCAACAGAGCTAAGTAGCAATTATTATCAAGGTGTAGGATTAGCTTGCAACTTACTCTCGAATGATCTGTAGCTATCCATTGTAGTGACTTGGTTTTGAACATCAGTATGGAGAATTGAAATTTTGCCATGATATATAATAGTACAAGGAGAATTGGGTCTGGATTGTACTCAAAATTAGCATTGGTTTTCTAATTGCTATACACATAAGGACTCAATTACTGTGCTTCAGTCCACGTATGTAAAAGAATATCTATAACCAGTATTTCAGGGTGAAACCCCAACAAGCCTACAGGGATACCAATATCATAGAGATCCCTCACCTGTTTGGGTGGTTTCAGACTTTCTCTAATCACTTAAACATAAAAACAGGTACTACTGAGTTATTTCTCCAAATAACCATAAGTGCCTCAATCTGAAAATAGGATTTCTTAACAAATCTGTATTTCTAAATTGGCATTTATCAATCCTCTCTCCCCTATTTGTTCAATTTGACAGTTGTATAAAAAAAATTAAAAAAAAGAATAAAGTATCTTGCTAACTTTTAAGAAGGGACATTATCAACTCAAACATTTTTATTTTCTCAGTTGTCTCTTTTTCCCATTGGCCCAAAATGAATTCTAGAACTTCAAGTCCGTCTAAAACGTACTATTCATTTTTTCAGGTCAGTATTTACACACAGGAACTCTGAAACAGTGCTGGTGGTTATGTAGCCAAGCACTTAAATTTTTCCTCAAGTTATTTGTTTTGGAAGACCCTGTGATATGGTGACATATACTCAGATACTATAACATTGGATATGTCCTGTTGGAGTAGAGTATTATTCCATTCTCTGGAAATTTTGTACCCAAAGCGATACTACAAGGAAATTGAACACAGTTACTCAGCTAATTCTATCAAATTGGGAATTTTTTTTATACACAACAGTGATCATTGGTTGCAATGCTTTGTATTCAACAAATAATGTTCTAAGTTAAAAATCCTAATAAGTCTGGTTAACAGCAAAAACCAGAGCTAAATTGTGAGCATTAGAATTACAGATGCTCTCATTTGCACATAATCTTTGCAATACTAACCACACTAAATTTCATGGTAATGAACCACACTAAACAAATCTTTCAGAAATGACTTTACAGACTGGCACCAAGACAGTATTTACCCCAGTGCAGATGAAGGTAAATGGTCAGTGGTCTAAAAAATAGGGAGCCAAAGTGTTCTTGCTCATAATTGTAGGGGGAATGTTGTCTACCAAATAAAACAGTTTGTGAGACATATGGAACATTACAAAGAATTTACAATAAGTATATCATAAAGTAAATTCTTAGTTCAAAAATATATTTTTTTTGTTTGAAGACTGGATGTTATTTAAATAATGTAATGGATCATAATGGATCAAAATGAAACTGAAGAGCTTATATAGTAGAAATATATTCTGCTTGAACAACTGATAAAATTTGGATAATTTAATTTTTCGTCTTGATTTGAAATAAAGGAAAATGGAATCTTAGGCAGTGGGGAAGTATTTCCCATCTACCAGTACTGAAAAATGACTAATGATCTAATAGAAAAAGTGTTGCTTGAAACCTACAGCTTTAGCAAGGACAGTGCTAGTTCAATGTAAAATTGGGCAACTCTACCCTGATATTACAGCTACTCATAGTACTCAGAATGGGAGTCTTGGTCAATAGCTGCTGCAAGAAAAATGTGAGAAGGGAAGAGAGTGGGAAAATTATTTCTTGACTGCTACCTCCTGTGACACATGCACTCCTGCTTCATTAAAAAGGTTTGTTCTACCTATGAACATCCAGTATTGTTTTTGTCTCTTTTGTCCAGAGGCAATTTTGAATTACCCATTCATGAAGAGAGGGAAGCGAGCCCTAATCTATATTTCCAAATTCTGCTGATCCTACAGCTAAAGTATCTGCAACAAGTTTCTGCAGCTTGCAATAATGCTGATAGAGTTAATGGTCACTTAGGCAAAATAGAGCATTGATTGTAGAAATGTAAGTGCTTCAGAGAAATACATGTCTCCATGAAATCAATCCACATGTTAAGAAACTTGAACTCAGATCATTATGTAAACAAATGTAATAAAACTGAAAAGAGAGCCAAGCATTTTGGTTTATCTTCAGTTATCGATAAGCAGGGATTGCTATTGTGTTTCTGAGTCTTCCAATTGTTATTTAAATTTGCTGGCTCTTTGAGGAAAAAAACCATTGGAGTAATGAAATACTGCTATGTTGCCTGATTAATGCACGTTGATCTTTTCTTAAAATGCGCTAAAAATTCAGAGATGGTACATTCAACCCAGGAATTCATTAGCACTAATTTTTCCATGGCACACGTCCAGTTTGATTTGAAACCAACCAAATTGAAATCCACTAGGTTTATGAAAGGAGCAAAAGCATATTTCAACAGAGTTCTCCAATTATAAGATATAGTGGCATTAAGTATTGGAAAAAAATCTTGTATTTCAGGAAAAATAAAATTAATGAGGGTTTCCTTTTATTCTACATTCTGGGAAAGTTTATTATGGTTGCCTTCCATTTTCTCTCTCCAATTCCTTTTTTTTGTCTTTCAGCAAAATATCTACTTATCATGCTGTATATGTGATAAGTAAATTTTAGCTTTTCTCAGAGCAAAGAGTAGAGATGAAGAAGACATTTACCAATCGGTTCTCAATAATTCTGCTCAAGCTTCAAATTGGCGGTTTTGTATACCATCTTTTCAAAACTTTTTTCCTTCATACAGTGCAGGCTCAGATGATGCAGCAACATTGCAGCTGCATTCTGTCTGGCCAGTTATCTCTGCCTTTTTATTGTTCGTTGATTCTATGTTGACATTATCTTTTGCTATCTCTGCTTAATATGGTTTTTGATTTATATTCTACTTGGTCTGTTTCTCATCCTCTTTCCACCTTTGTTTTTTGATATTTATCTGACTATCTTCCTTATATTAATCTTTTTTTTTTTAAATTTTGTATTTCCGTCATAACTTTTTTAAGGATCATTTGAAACCTAAGAGATTTGCTTCCACTTTTCCCCCATTTTTTAATCCCAAGAAATCTTAGGTAAATTTACTATCCACTCTTCTTTTTATTTATTCTGTTTTTTTCTACTTTCTTCTTAATATGTTTACCAAAGTACACAGTGGCTCCTGCTGTTACTAGTCCTTGCTATAAATTTATAAAGTGCTGCCTTCATTGTAGATTCCAAAAAGCAACAAAATGATTGCATAAGATTTAAGTACTTGTATTTGTCAGAGACAACAGAACAGAACTTTGGTCATTATGAGCTTTGTTTAAAGCAAAAAAGAGGTTTAGTTTTTTGGTAGTGAGTTAATGAGAAGAAATATTGTATAAACAAGGGAAACTTCTTCATTATTCTTCTTTATTACTATGTTGCATACTGTTATTATATTGCCCTTAATATTACCCTTCTGATAAAGAAGATGAATGAATACTGACACATAAAATATGTGTTATTTTCTTTTTGCCAAATCATAAAGTGCTTCAAAGCACATTTCTTTCTTTTTTTTCTCCCTGGTATAGTTCAAGTTGCCTATTGTGTGGACTTCTTTCTCCTTTCTGGACATAAACAAATACACTTCCTGTTCAGAAGTCAAATTTGGATGTTCATCTTGCTGACCCATTTATAAAGCCATTCATTCTGGTAGTCTCTGGTCTTGTCTGATGGTTATACACTTTCATTATTTAAAAACTATTGCTTTCATATACAAGCATTTTTGCTCTTTAATAAGGTGAGAATTGCTGCAGCAGCATGACTTTTGATGCTTCTTTCTGAATTCCTTTCAACTTATCTGTACACTCCTAAGAAGTCTGCCTACAGTATTTTAGGTGCAATTTGGTATTCAGACCTCAAAGAGTGACTTTTTTTTGTCTCTGTCATGATATAGAATCATAGAACCATAGAGCCATAAAATCATTAAGGTTGGAAAAGACCTCCAAGATCATCAAGTTGTACCTTTGACACCATCACTTTGTTAACTAAACTACAGCACTAAGTGTCA
This sequence comes from Falcunculus frontatus, assembly GCA_013398115.1. NCBI lineage: Eukaryota > Metazoa > Chordata > Aves > Passeriformes > Falcunculus > Falcunculus frontatus. The sequence continues at coordinate 870,408 of VZRV01008780.1, forward strand.
TGATCAGTCATTTCGTGAACAGGGATGATGACCCCACCGCTACCCTACTCAGTCCATTTCAATATTTGAGAACGTTTTCCATGAAGAAATTCTTCCTGTTGCCCAAAGCGAACCTCCCCTGGCCCAGCTTGAGGCCATTTCCTGTTTTCCTGTTGCTGGTTTCTCGGGAGAAGAGACCAACCCCTACATGGCTCCAATCTTCTTTCACGTATGAAGAATACCTGAATGTAGAGAATGTAGAGAACAATCAGGTCTCCCTCAAGTCTCCGTTCCTCCAGGCTGAACAACTCCAGGCTGAACACCTGCAGCTCCCTCAGCCCATTCCTCATAGGACTTACTCTCTAGACCCTTCACAAGCTCCATTGTCCTTCTCTGGGCTCCCTCCAACACCTCAATGTCTTTCTTGTTGTGAGGGGCTCAGAACTGGACACAGGATTCGAGGTGCGGCCTCACCAGTGCTGAGTGACAATCACTTCTCTGGTCCTGATGGCCACGCTATTGATACAAGCCAGGATGCCATTGGCTGCCTTGGACACCTGGGCACACGCTGGCTCATGGTCATCCAGCTGTCAACCAGCAGCCCCAGGTCCTTTTCTACTGGGCAGCTCTCCAAGCTGTAGTGCTGCATGGGGTTCTTGTGACCCAAGTGCAGGATTCAGCACTTGACCTTGTTGATCTTCATACCATTGGCCTCAGCCCATTGATCCAGTCTGTCCCTCTGCAGAGCCTTCCTACCCCCCAGCAGATCAGCACTCCTGCCCAACTTACTACGGGTGCTCTTCATTCCCTCACCCAGATCGTGGATAAAGATATTAAACAGGACTGGGTCCAATACTGGGCCCTGGGGAATACCAGTCATGACTGGACACCAAATGGATGTAGTATCATTCACTACCACTCTCTGGGCCCAGCTGTCCACCCAGTTTTTAACACATCCATCCCTTCAAACAGTTTCCAAATAATACTGACTTTTCCTTGTTGCAGATTTGCTTTATCAACATATACCTAATTTGCTGTTCATTATCACTTGAAGTCCTTTCATCAGTGTTTGTTTCTAGATTGTTCCCTCATGAATGTTATTTCATATTGTTGTTTAGTTGATGCTACCTAAAACCAACGTGTTTGTATGCAATGTGTTGCATTTCTTTCATCCACTCATTTTATGACCCTCCTGTTACACAAGTGCCATAACTGCAATCTTCTAAATGTTCACTTTGGGGTAAATTGTCATAGATGTCTTAGTTCCACAGAGGAACAAGAATATGAAAGGCTTGTAAGATTATATTTACATTACTCTACTCAGCTCAGGGAAAGGTGGGATATTTGCTGGTGCTCCATTGTGACTGCACGCTGTTAGGTGGAAAGTTTGGGGAAGACAGATCCCCACATCCCTCCTTTGTTATTCTATAGGTGAAGAACATAAGTGCATGAACAGAGAGCAATGTGCAGATCTGCAGGAAAAGAGGAGGGATATTGAATGCTCATCTCAAGAGATAAACTGTGCCTGTCTATTGTAATTTGTTACCAGATCTGCTGCCTGAGTGAGAAGGCTGAAGAGGTTATGTAATTATCTGTGTCTCTCTTCAAACCACACTATAAAATTCTAGGCTTCTTTATATGATTTTCCTACACTTCTTACATTATATATATTTCCCTAAGCAATGGAGTTAAATACATGGCTCCTAAAGATTAATCTTCTCTCTATTCCCTTTTTTTATGATCACTGTTAGGTTTGCTTTTTCTAGTACTTTCTAATTCTCTATGGCTTAAACAATTGTTAGTGGTTGAGTAGGTTTGTCAGCAGAGTCCCTGAACACCCCAGAATCTGTGTTAAAAGTCATTATTACCTACTAATTGTCCAAAGCTGTTTTGTTCATTTTGTATAGCACTAACACTTCTTTCTCATAAATTGAGCCTTAGGAGGACATGTTCATGTAACTTACTTGATTCCACTCCATATTTATTGATGAATTAAATTTCACTTATTTTTGTTTGTCCAGTTATCAGATCTGCAGATATCTTCCTTACTCTCTTGACCCTTACATTATAATATTTTTTTGTTGCCTTACATCTAAAATAACTTGTTTCCAAATATATTTATTTCAGCAAATATTTTGGGAATTTAAGCTTCTGAAATAGTGTCCTGATCAATCTATTACTTCTATGGCCTTTGAACAGTGGAAACAGTTACTAATACTAACCATCTCAATTATGTCATTTTGTGCTTGGAAAATACAGTATTTTTTTATTGGTTGCTTAGTTTGTTAAATTGAAGTAGCTTGTGGTCAAAAAGTGTCAAATGTCACTATTTATCGCAATTTCTACTAGTTCCTTCTTGAGCAAGCTAGTTAAATCCTCTCCTTTCTGGATCATAGAATTACCCTCTGTGATGATACATGCTTGATTAGTTTTGTTTTTGTCCAACAGCTGTATTGGTACTTAATGTTCCCCATGACAGGTATGGTTTTGGGAATCATTTTGGTATCATTTTGGGAAATGATCCAAGAATCTTTTTCTCTTTCAGTCAGTCTTCATGCTGCCTTGCAGGTTCTCAGTGTAATTCCCCTTCATCTCCGTTTCAGATAGTCTTGATCAAAGTACTTGGCTAACTTTTTATATATTTAATAACTCTTTTTTTTGTGCGTAAATTAATTTGCATACGTGTTAGTGCTGCAATTACTTTGAATTAGCTTAAGACAGTTTGTCAGTGGAAGTAGGGTAATCTGCATTACTTGCTATGTAGAACAAGCATCCAGGATACTGGATACTTTCCTGTCTAAAAGGATACAAGACTTCACATGCCTATATACTCAGTAAAACGTGGTACTTTCATGTAAATTATTTCAAGTAATAAGGTTGTTGGCTTAGAGAGTCAGCAAAATATTTTGCCACTATTTTACCCACCACTTACACCTTCCCCAACACTTCTTTTTTGTTCCAATGTGGACATTATATACAGTGGTTTTATCATGAAAGCTTTTCAGTATTACATTGTCAGGTTTCAGATATGATTCTATTCCCAAAAAAACACTCGGTGATTTTTTTTTAATTGCTTGTATTAAAAGAACCTCTGTCACCTCAGCTGGGATTAAAATGTAGATATGGAAGGACCAGAAAATATACTCAAATGAAATCAGTTGCTGTTCTGAAGATCCAACACTTCAGGGAACCAAGTCAGACAAAGAATGGGAGAACAGAGGTATTACTGTCTTATTTTACAGATAAGGAACTGGATAATAGTGAGATTAAGGTCAGAACAGAGGCTGTGGCAGGTCTGGGAACTCGTCCCAGCATATTTTCTTCATTACAAAACCATTCTTCATTCTGAAAGATTTTATTGTTTATTCTTCAGACACCTTCTATGAAGCTAAAAGAGGAGCAGAGCTTGGATCAAGCGTGAGATTCAGAATCACAATAACTTTCCTGTTTTACTTAGAGACTAACTCCAGGATAGGGTCTCTGCTGAAGTCTCTGGGTTCTCAGAAGTGCAGTTCTTATCAGCTGGTGATCTGGAGACATAGGGATTTTGGTTCTATATAGTTTAATTCAGGTCACAGCAGTTTTTATCCATCTAATTCCAATTATTTTTAGTAAGTGTTAAATAAATAACAGCTACTTTCGATTTACATTTTGTTTTACATTAATTTGCATTATTTGATAATTCAGTTTTCTCCATCTTGTCTAATTTGTAGAAGTAAACGTATATTTAGGGTGTTAATATGCTATTCTTCTAGTATAAGTGGAAAGCTGATGATCCAAAAAGGTCCTACTTGTCATTGCCTATGTGTTAACAGTCTGTGGATTCCAAGATCTGCTCATTTACACAAAAGAATTTTCAGATTTGTCCTGGTCTCCCGTCACAGGGGACTTCCACTGTACCAGAAGCTATGTTTTGCAGTTTCCTAATGGCTCTAAAAAGGAGCAGTAAATGTCAACAGGCAAAAAGGCCAAAAATCAGGGACAACTGATGCTCACTAAGATATCTTTTGGGGATTAGTCATAGCAGTTCTTGGTTCTTTCTTTCCACAGGCATTTTTGCAATAAATGATATAAGATCTAAAAGCAAGGTAAATGTTAAAGGTTCTTCTGCCTAGTCAACAAATGAGTGAAAATTGAAGAAAATAGCCCTTGAATTCAAATCTCCAGTGCTTTTAAGCAGCAAGTCTTACTATTTATAGTTTTAATTATATTGAATTCTATGTCTCCTACAGCTTATACAATGAAGTACAAAACATATATTTAAAAAGAGACCTGAAAATGCATTTTGTTATCAAAATTAGTTGTGTTCTAATTATGTATACTTTTTATAGAAATAGATGTTGCTGGTTCAGTCATTTGTACTTTTTTCCCCATATTAAAACAAACCAAAAAGGAACAAAGCACAAAGAGAAAACTCTGCAACATATTCAGAACTGAATTATTTCATTAATAATAGCTTTGTAGTTCATATACTAGTTATTTATCCGTTATTTTAGTAGTTACGTAGCTACCCTCTTTCCATGTACTAATATTTATAACTGATTTAGGAAAATGAAAGTATCCACTTGACCTTATGTTGTTTTTTTCAGTTCTGCCTACAGATGCTCTTTGTGCAATAATTCCAGCTGATAGAGATAAGCACTAAAAGAACTTTGAGTGTTTCAGATTCTTAAATGGGCATTATATCTGCTTAATGTGAAATCATTTTATTAACTGTACCACAACCTGTGTCATCAGTTGACAATTTTTCCTGTCATTGCCCTTTGCATTCTTAAGAACAAAGCTTTTCTCTACCTGTGTTCATATCCATGGGAAGCCTCTTCATGAGATAGTTTAGGAGTAGACTGCTCTGGTTGTTTTTGAATGATATTGAAAATGAGAACCTACATTTCAAAGTGTTCCTTTGAGGTACAATTTCCGTTTCCTTATTGTTATAAACTGGCGTTACATAAAACCAGAGATTGCCCTCTGAATTCGGTCACACTGAGCATGCCAACCCTCCCTACCCTCTGAAAAAACCATCTAAATCTGAGTAAAAAGAAGACCCTGAGTAATTTTTAAAGGAATCCATCCACTGAGTCATTGAATCACAGAGTATTTTAAGCTAGAGGAGACATCTGGAGCTTGTCTATGCTGACATCCTCAGAGCAGAACTGACCTTAAAAACAGAGCCCTTCAGTTCCTTATGTGGTAAGGCCCAGTAGTCCAACAGTTCAATCTTTCTGTCTTTCCCTTTGTTCCTTCCCCAGCAAGAAATCAGGTTTCTCACCACTGCTCATGTGAAGTCTCACAGAATCAAAGAATTACAGAAATGCTTTGCATTACAGAATTAAAGACAGTAGCTGGGCTTGTTAAGAATAATTTGTGGCCCTGTATCTGATTTTTTTCTGGAGATCTGAACCATGAAAGACGGACTCTGTCTTTGCATGTTTTATAGTGGGCACCAAACATCTTTTGGGAGCAGGAGATTTCAAACTAACTGCTGCTTCATTGGTATCACAAATACTGTCATGGCAACTAATAGCACTTGCACAGACAAGCAACCTTTTGTAGAGACTCAAGCAACAGAACAAGAAAAATAAAAACAGTATTACCCAAGTGTCTGGCAGTGATCTGTACTTGCTAACAGTGAAGACTGAAGAAGGCACTAATCAGTTTGATGTTCAAAAAGTTTACAGCATTGGAGGATAAGAGCAACTGACGTCATCTGCCTGGACTTGTGAAAAGCATTTGACAGTCCTGCGTGACATCCTTGTCTCTAAAGTGGAGAGACATGGATTCAATGTGAACCACTTGGTGGAAAAGGAATTGGATGGCTGTACTCAGAGAGTTCTGGTCAGTGACTTGATGTCTGAGCAGACACCGGTGAAGAGTGGTATTCCTTTGGGGTCGGTATTGGGAATGTTACTATCTAACATCTTCATGGGTCATATAGACGGCAGGATTCAGTGCACCCTCAGCAGCTTTGCTGTGTGGTGCCACTGACATACTGGAGGCAAGGGATACCATCCAGAAGGACCTCTTGAGAGGTGGGTCTGTTCAAACCTCAGAGAATTCAGCAAAACCAAGTGCAAGGTCCTGCACCTAGATCAAGGAAATCCCAAGCACAAATCAAGGCTGGGCAGAGAGTGGATTGAGAGCAGCCTTGAGGAGAAGGACTTGTGAGTGTTGGTTAACAAGAAGCTCAATATGACCTACCAATTCACACCTGCAGCCCAGAAAGCCAAATGTGTCCTGGGCTGCATCAAAAGATGGGTGGGCAGGATGTCAAGAGAGAAGATTCTCACCCTCTTTGCCACTCCCTTAAGACCCCATCTGGAGTAGTGCATCCAGCTCTGGGCCCCCAACATAAAAAGTATGTGGACCTGGTGGAGTGAATCCAGAGAAGGGCCATGAAGATGGTCAGACGGCTGGAACACATCTCCTGTAAAGGCAGAATGAGAGAGTTTGCCTTGCTCAGCCTGGAGAGAAGGCTCTGAGAAGACCGCAGAGAAGCTTTCCAGTACCTAAAGGAAGCTTACAAGAAAGCCAGTAAGGGATTTTTTACAAGTGCACATAATGTAAGAACAAGGAATAAAGTCTTCAAACACAATGAGGGTGTTTTTAGATTAGATATTAAGAAGAAATGCTTTATTATGAGTGTGGTGATATACTGGAACATGTTGCCCAGAGAAGTCGTGGATTCCCCATCCCTGGAAGTGTTCAATTGCTCTTTAAGCAACCTGGTCTAGTGAAAGTTGTCTCTGCCTATCTATCTGTTTTCTATCTATCTATCTATCTATCTATCTATCTATCTATCTATCTATCTATCTATCCATCTGTCTACTTACTTACCTACAGATCTATTTGGTGTACTGATGTGCTACGTGTTACCAGCAAAATATAAAAAATTAATTCCGTTAATTGGATATAATTGCTACATTCTTATTTTGCCCTAAAATTTAGTATATAGCCTTTAAATAGAAAGTGTGTTGCATGCACAATAGAAAGTATGAGCATGCATTTAATTCTGAGAAAGGGAGTATTTTCTCAGTATTGCATATCTTTTAAAAAAGCCTTTTGGTTTGCATTTTCCGTAGAATACAGGAGGCTGTGCACATGGTTCCTCTCACTTTACATGCTTCACATTTGTACTCTAGAGCTCAAAAATAACAGGATTGCTCGTGGAGAGATAAGGATCAGATATGATCAGTGATTGATACAGGGCATAGAGTATATGGCCTTCTACACAGCATCACTTCAAGTTACAGCTCTGTACCTTAAGGGCCAGCTGTGGGTGTGTGCCAGAGGTGAATGAGTGGTTTTGAGTAGAACAGTGCCTTTAGCTCACATATATACCCCTCAATACACCTGTTTAACACAGGTCACAGTCTGTGAGCAGAATCCTTGCTCATAAACCATAGGAAGAAGTAAAATGCTTCTTTTAGGAAGGGTGATTCAGATATGCCAAACACTACATTAGTTTTGCTTCACCTAAATTCAATTAGACACTCTGTATGAAGCTTTTAAACCTCACTGATTTTTTTACACTGAACTAAGTATAGCTAAGTGCAATAGTCCCAGTCAGGATTTTCTGTCCTGAAGAGGTGATCATACAATGCTTTGGATATCTTTTACCTGCTAGCATTCTGGATTTCTTATAGCATAATTATTTCTTTAATATCATTCCTTTCCTATAGATGTACAATGGAAATAAATTTCTAGATTTCTTGGAACTGATGTTATTCTGTCTGACAAAGTCTTTTGAGGAGGAATGATGGAAGACTGGATATTGTCTTTTTAATTTTTTTTTAATCAGATGATAAAAATGAAACAACTGAGGATTTTACAGTTTGTAAGTTGTAGCCCTTGTACAAAACTAGAATGTTGCTGGCTAAAAGCAGATTTTCTGCTTTGACAATTCTATTTTCGCTCATACCAAGTGAGCTTTTTTCTCAGCTCCTACTCTGTGTATAAAAAACTTTCACTGAGGTAATTTACTGTTTCTTCTGGGAGAGGACAGGATTTCTTCATGTGTGTTCAAGTGTTAAAATCTCACCAGAGAAGAGAGTGTATGTCAAAATAAAATCTCCCAATTTTAAAATCAAGCTCATGGTTTTGAGGAAAAAGCTATGATTTTTGATTGTATAAGATTGGCAGCATCAGAGAACTGGATTTTGACACATTCAAGTGGTAACTTGTAGAAAAGAAAATTTAATCTGTAGTATCTACTACTCTACTTGTAATATCCAGTGGTTTTGATGCTTGCAGTTTGCATTAAGATATACAATTACAACTATTTTCCTTCTTAAGTTCTTTACAATGCCCAATTATAAGCTTAAACACAAGTTATAAAACTCTCAGATTTACTGACAATAACATATCCTCTCTTCTCCAGTGTCTTGTGATTAGATGTTCAATCACTCTTGTAAATTCCTTTTTCAGTGTGCTCTATAGTTTTTAATTTCCTCTTCATAACTTCCTGTTATTTACACTGGTTTGAGAGATTTAAATTTGAACATTGTGACAAAATACTGGAGTACATTTTCAGCGAATGAAGCATAGATCAGTAGGAAAGGACAGTGTGGCTCTGAGTGACCTTGTTAGTTTTCACATTCTGGAATCAGCCAAGGAACTGGCTTCTTCTCAAAACAGAAAAGAGTCACATAATTCTTGTACTCACATCTTCAAAAAGAAACCGTGCTGCAAGAATCATATTACATGTTCCACTCATTTAATTAGTCTATCGTGATCCCAGAATGATGCTTGCTTTGTTGTTACAATGCAGAATAAATTGTACAGAATACATCCTGTCTTCTGTGGTTTTAAGCAATATAAGAAAGTAAAACAGACTGTGAAGCAGGATATCATCTTCCCTCTTATGGTTTAGTGGCAACATTGTATTCAGTCTCCAGTGTCTTACCTTCTAAAATCAAGTAAGGCTGTGCACCAGTTGCTCACTTCCATAGACTAAGTCACAGAACTTGAAACAAGACTGTTTGAATTATGTAATTTAACTTGGAATAACATATTTTTTATTTTAAGGTAATCTCATTAACTAACAATATAATGTTTGATTCTTAGTTGTGCTCATTACTTAGCTTTTTTCGGTGACATGTGGCCTTTATACACAGATTCTTCTTGATATTTTAAACAGGAATTTACTATCTTGCTTATAAAAATTACTGTTCTTCTTTATTCAGTTAGACTGTTGTGAATTAAAAACAACCAACAAACAAACCTACTGACTTAATCAAAATCAGTAAAATTAATCCTATAAAAGTGAGCTCAGATCCATGCCGACTATTCTTTGTCAATTTAGCCCTTTTTCTCATCATAAATCTTTTATGAATAAAGATTTCTAGTTCAATTTTAATACAACTATTAATTGCTATTTGTGAATTCTTGCAATGTCAGCCAACAATTTGAAATTCATCTATTATTAGTAAATCATTCATTTTGAGTATTTGTAGCTGATTATTCATTGTTTGTAGAGAGGAGTGGTAACCTGCCTCTGGAAGATCCAACTGGTTCTTGTTTTGCTAAATTAATTCTATTTTTGGAACAGGGAGATGACAAAGCAACTTTAGCTCATGCATAAATACCTTTGCAAGTGTTTGAATTTACATGTTCAGTAAGAAAGGCAAATCTCTGTACTAGTCATACAGAATCACCGAATCATAGAGAATAGAATATAATAAATAAATGCATGGTAGAAACACCGTATACGGGTCCATAGATTCAGATAGTTCAGGAAAGAATAGTCATCTTTTTTTTGCATTGAACTATGTGATTCAATAACAGTTTTCTTTCATATCTGGTCACTACTAGCATTTAATGTATTCACAGTCCATTAGGAAGGGAATTGTTGCTCATTCCTTTTGTTTGTGGAAGTAACACAACTGGCCTAGGTCGAGTAGTGATTAGCACCGGAAGCTTTCTGTATTTGTTAATGCAGGTCGGGTATTTGGTACTGATTTTCCAAAACACAGTAACACTTCATTTGTGGCAGCACGAAATTCTCGAATGCTTGACTATGTAGCCCTGATAATGTTTTTTAATGTACATCCTTGCTGTGTAGCTTCTTAGCCAATTTTCCCTTGAGCTAAGAAAATAATTATACTGCTACCATCCTGTCGACGTCCATTTGTTCCATGTTCTTGGCTGGAATATTTTTAACCATCCTATACATGTTGGTACTACTATTTTTTTACTTCTTATTGGTTACTTCTTACAGATAGTAGTTTGTTTAAACTGTGCTTTACAATATGTAAAATGCCCGAAAACTTCAGTTCAGATAAGTACAAAAAGATTTTTTGAAGTTCAAATGATCCCAACTATAAGAAGCATTTATCAATAAAACATTAGTTTTTCTGTGAGAGGGTTTTTCACTTTGTAATCTCCATACTGCGAACTCCAAAATTTTGTGTTGTAGTTTTTGATGTTTCACTTTAGAAAACCTTAATGGAGTAGTTTAAGAAAGAGATGAAATTATTAATATACTTAAATGCAAAACTTATAATCACAATGTGAATTAATTTTGTTAATAATATAGAGCATTTCTAAAATATAACTATAACTAATTAACTGGAACAGCAGTCAAATAAAGTAGATTCAGAAGTCTAAAGACTGTCATGATAGATATTTCAGATATTTGTGGTCATCCATGTACAGCTATTTTCCTGCCTCCATGTGTGTAAATATTAGAATGTGAAAATATGAAGTAAATAGAAATTTTCCTTCAGGTAGAATAACAAAGAGAATTTTTGGGATGTAAGTTTTACTTACAGGCTTCAGCTGCAAAAATAATGTCCTTTTGTTGTAAATTCTTTTGGTATTCTCAAAGCAATTGTACTGTTATGCAGTGACAATTAAAGAACTGAATTATATTTTATACTTCAACAGAAGTGAAATTTCATCAAATGGTTTGGAAAAACACAATTTAAAAAGTTGAATCAAAATGCAATATATTTCATTTTAAAAATAAAATAAATGTGATTGGTTTTTTCAGTGTTCAAATTGTGCTTTTACTTGCAAAGACCCCTGTGGTTTAAATAACCCAGTACGTGTACCCTAATAAAAATCCCATTAAATTAAATGGCCACTAGGCATATAGAGTGTCCTGCTGCAATTTCAAGAGACAGTTTGTTACAAGACAACCTGCTATGTACCTTTTATTTTATAAAAATAAAAGAGAAAAAGAAAAGGTTGCAAAATGTGTTTATTTCTATGAAAAATATGTTTCCTGGTGCACTAGAAAAAATTGATGTGTTGTGTGCTGGTTTTGTTGAGTGTTTTGGGGTTTTTTTGTACAATGAAAGAGTTGGCTTATTCCATGTCTGGTACATTTATAGCACAACCTACAATAAATATATATAATCAGCAGAATTGATCAGTAATTTTCATCCTCTGAACTATTACTTGTTTCTTTTGGAAGGTGGCAATTCAAGAAGTAATTCAGTTTATATTGTATTAGATTAAACTGTTTTAGAGCACATACTGTACTTGTTTGCCAGCAAACATTATTTCTGAAATAGGGTACTGTTTTTCTTGCACATATTTCTCTTTCTTTCCTTTCTTCTCTTTAAAAAAACCCAAACCAAACCAAAACAAAAAACATACCAAACAAAACCCCTAAGCCCGTGGATGTATTGAGTACTTGTGAAAACAAATTACAAGTATCACACTGAGACGCCTTTAGTACCTGTGGTTCTCAGCAGATACTCCCCTCCATCCTGCCTACCCAAGAAAGGCCTGTGATATTTTGTTGAAGGACAAAGCAAGAAATAGAATAGACTATCAAACTAATTTTGCTTTGTGAGATTTTATCAGAAGTTAGTATTTCCAGAGGTTACTAAACCTCCTAGCTCGCTTTCCCACATCTCCTTCATACTCATGGAAATCACAGTGATGAAATTTAAATTCTTTAAATGTGTCTCAGATATTCTGGTCTGGTCCTGTTTCACTGCTTGTTTCCTGATCCATCACTTCTCCCCTGGCCGATCCCATTTAATGTTTGCTTCTGAAAGATATATAGGCTTTTCGGGACTCTGCTTACCCAATGTCTAGTCTGCCAATTCCTTCTTATGGCTTCTCTTAAAATGAATTGCCAGCATCCTCATTAGTACCTCTATCATAGCCAAGAATGACAATATAAGGATGTATATAAAAGACATATTTATTAAATATAAAATAAAATTGAGATTTTCTCATGTAAAGACATAGAGGCCCAGTTCTTATTTTAGTCCTTGGTCTCTTTTATCGATATAAAATATGGAGGGAGTAAAATGTCTACAATAACAAAATATAACCTAGGCTTGACACAGTAAGGTATATGGTAACTCTCAGACCAATGTGTTTGTGTTAGTGACAAATGTTTGGAAACAATTTTGCGCTTGTCTTCGGAAGTTAGGAAAAACCTAAACAGACGAGTGTGAGCAGTGTCTAGCTGTACCTTTCTGAAGAATGCAGACATTGTTGTAGATAGCTTTTCCTTTGTACCTTCCAGTTTAACATCTGTCAAGCTCTGCCATGCCTACCTGTGGTTGTGAAACCCCTCTGTTGACTATTTAACTTGCCTATGCTGAATTTTCTTCTGAAGACATAATTATCTTGACACTGTCCTCATTCCTTTAACCATTTGCTTCAGTGAGCTCAAAATACACTCTGTCCTCAAAAATTTATGGCCCTACTTTTTAAAGTATTCTCATGTAGTTGTTTGTCTTTACTACTATCCCAATTTCCCTCAGTTTTTAACAGCCAAATGCTAAACCAAGCTATTCATGCAGAAAGCTTCCCCTAAAAGACATTAACAAAACAACAGTGACAAAAGCTTCTTGCTGCAAGTACTTGTAGAACCTTATCTTCTGCTTATATCATTTATACTCTTAGATTAAAACACCATCCTTGCATTGCCAATGTTGCTAAATATTCATGAATAGTCTTTATATATTAATAGAGTTTTATTTTCTGCCATACTCTTTCCAGTTTTGAATGGCTCCTTGAAGTTTAAAGGCCAATAGCCACAACACATATTTGTATTAAAAGATTTTCTTGAAGAACAGGAGAGGTAGTAACAACATCATACTTTCAGTCTTTCTCAATGATTAAGTTTTATGGGAGAAGGGGTAGATCTTGGCTGTCTTAACATTCCTATAGACCTTTCATGGGACAACTTCAGTCCGCAGGTAAAGACACAAGGAATTTTCCTCTTAACCCAGAGTTGGCTGGGTGAAAAAGTTAATCTCTGAGTTGAGATCTTAGAGGACAATGAAACTATTTTGGCTGAAATGTGAAATGATATCAGCAACAGTTGGCTTAAAAAGTAAAAGCAAATAGTGTTCATTTGAAAATCATTTATGTATGTATAATAATTTTTTTCTGAGTACATGTCACGATTCTCAAGTGCCACCATGTCAAGAAGCATTAAAGAGGCAGTGCAACAAAAGTGTATTTCTGCTCAAATTTTCCATGAAAACCTTTTAGATGGGGTTTCTAGCAGTTCCTATGGCTTTGAGGAACAGACAAAGCATGTTAAAAGAGTGAGAGGCAAAAATGTCTTTCATTCTTTTATTTAGCCATTTAACATAAGTATTTAAATTATATGTAATTTTTATTATATGTATTTAAATACTACTGTCTTCATACAGGCAACATTCTTGCCTTCTCCCCCCGTGTAATTAATGTGTTAGGAAAGTAACTGAGAGAAGGCAAAATTTAACCATCTGCATTTCTCAACATTGTCATTTTTCAGATAGAACTCACAGGTGTCTTCTAAACAATTATGAATTAGAAGGCACAATGTTTTTTTCCTACTCATTTGTTTGTTAACTACCTCTGTGATAATAATGTATTTGCGTATTTAATTTCCTCCATCGTAAATGAGCACCTTTGAATCACTTTCTAATTTTTTCTATCATGTTCTTATATTCTTCATTTTCACGCAGTCTATTTGCCTTTTCCCCCAAAGGATATTTGAAAACATCATAATTCTATACATAGAACATTTGTTTCCAAATACAGTATTAGAAGAGTCAGAAGGGAGAGCTGAGTATGAAGCAGACATTAAAAAACCACACTTTTTTTGTTTTGTCTCAAGTTATCATTCATTTCCCTTCCTTTTTTTTTTCTGTGTGCAAAATCTGAATAAACAGACTGTGTATGAACTAAATGAACTAATGCATAAGAATAAGAAAAATACCATTTACTCACAATATTTGTGTAAGGAAGGCAAGGAACAAAACACAGCAGACCTGGTAGTGTTGTCCAATCAGTGGTCACTACTGACCACTAATAATTTATTTGGAGATCTCGTATGTTATCTGATAAGTCTTTCTCTTTTTCTAGACTATACATAGCCCTATGGCTGAGTTGCCCAATAGCATGTTGTTCAGCTGCACTGTCTGTGGGAGGCAGAACCCTGTTCTTGCTGAGGATGATACCCAGACTGCATTGTGATCATGTAAAAAATCCATTATTTAGCTCATGACTTTATAAAGACGTAACCACCTCCACTGATTTGCAGTCTTTACAGAGCTCATAAAGTTTCTTTTAAAATATCTTTTCTTATGTGTCCCTACCCTCTTGTCAGGTATCTAGACAATATTTTCAAGAGAAAATAAAGTCCAGTTTGTTTTTCCACTCCCTGCCCTTTTCACCTCTACCTTCTTTCATCCTTAGCTTTTTCTTTCTAGCATTGCACCTCACTCCTCCACCTCCATGATGCTATTTCCTCCTGGTTTCTAATTTTTCATTATATGCTCTTTAATCTCTCATACTACTTTCTGAATCCTCCACACATTGCAAGTAAACCCTAATTTCCACCATTCATTGCTGTTTCAAGGGATAGTATTGGACAGCTCTAAAGGAAGCCAGCGCAGCATTTCATGGACTAAGAGAAAAATGTATGGGTTGCACATTGGCAGCGTTGGCAGTTCTACCTCAGCGTCACTTCAACATTTAATCAACTACAAAAGCCATTTAATGCTTGGGATACTCCAGTGCTATAAATATGATCCCTTAAGTAATTACACAGCTTTACTTCCTGTAACATATTTGGTAACACTTTAAATAAAGTGTCTTCAGTGCATTTTGATGCATTTTTAATTTAGATTGGGTACAGCTATGATTGTATGCTAGATAAATAACAGTTTGAATTTAAATGCATGCATCGACATTTCCCAACTAACTAATAATTAAATAACTTGGAATATTGCAGATGAAAGCAGCAGTATATTTCAATGATTAATTAATAACATATAACTTTTATGAAAAACATCTTTCCTAATAGCACACTATTAGCCATACAAAGTAATGTGGAGAGGCCTATTACTTTGACTGCAAATGCAGGCTGTAGTAGAGATTGCTTTTGGAGTATAGAAAAAAAATCTATGTCATCACCTGGGTTTCATTGTCTGGATACCACCTTTTACCACATGAAGATGAGTTACCTCAGCCTCTCATTTGCCCATGACATTCACTATATAATAATCGTGATATAATTTTCTCTGGTTTGTGAAACTGTAGTATAAAAATAAATAAAATGTTCTTAAAAAAAAAAAAATAAAAAAAGGGCTCAAAGTGCTTAATTGATGCAATTTTTGAATTAAATGTGTCTTTGTATTAAAAAATCTTGTTCACTTAATACCTTTCTCTAACTTCCATTTTATTTGAAAATCATTAAACCGCTTACTTGACTAGGAAGTAAAACTTTTTATTTAAAGATTAAAGTCTGAATTGAACTTTTTTTAAAGTTTAAAATCTCTTAATTAGAAAAAAATTAAGACTTATTAATATGCCCAAATATACTTTTGGAATTTCTAAAAAAACAAATAAAATGTACAAGTCACATTACATGTTTTATAGGGGAATTAATAGTTCTCTGGCCTTCAGAGTTCATCACTGTAAATGCAGACTGTAACTGAAGAGATACAAGTATTACTGCACCTGTGAGCTCACAGTAATATAGTTAACAATGTAATGTTTGAATAACAATTTCTTATTCTGCAATTTGCTGGTTGACGATTCCTTCTAGCAGAACACTTCTATATTGCAAATATTCATTAGGTATTCAAAAGGTAAAAGAAAAAAATAAAGCCAAACCTCTTTTTACTAACACCCACTATCCATATAGCTGAACTGATGAAATCTTTGAAAGAAGAAGATACTTCTGTCACGCAAGATTACATTTGTACAGCATTTCATCTTCTTTAATTTTGTTTTACCTAACCCTGATGAACTGGGTCAAAAGTGTACATCTAGGAGGATTCAAACTTTTATTATACAACACCATTCAAAGTTTTACATAACTACTGTATGAAACCAAGACAATAATTTTTTATTATGTTTGGGTTTCTTCATTTAATCATTAAACTTAATTGCAAATGCTAATAAAATTTTGGCTTTTGTGAAGCTATGGAAACAAAGATCTGCATAGAGACTGTTATTTTGTTTTTTATAAGGATATGTATTTGATTTTAATATTTATTTTTTAAGCAAGTATGATCGTACAACAATCAAAACGATCAAAAGAAGCATAGGGATGTTAAGAAAGCTTTGGGGAAAAGGAAGACTATGTGCTCATATGCAAGGCCTGAGTAGCCTAAAGAAAATGCAAGACTGAAAAGCATTCCAGTTAATCTTACACTGGACAAAAATAGATTATAATACTCATACATTTTGGTATCCGTTGAAAGCTTACACCCCAAGTCCACTGAGCAGCTACTTGTTTAAAAGAAAGAGATCCAATATGCTGGATCAAATGAACATTAGAGTAAACCCATTAATTTCCTCTTTTTTTCAATTCAAATGCAATAAATAGCAAAAATGAGGGAGATTTCACAACCGTGTAATTTAGGCTGCTCCAGTGTTTCACCATCCAAACAATTAAAAAACATTTTCTATTTTTTTTTCTAAAAATGAGTGCATGTAAACTTATCTCCAGTTTCATCAGTACTAATAGGAGGCAATACTTATTTTGCATGTCCTACACAGGATACTGTTGTTGCTGAAGCTCTGACCTGCATTGCCTATTTAATGTTTTTGTAATGGAAACATGTAGCTGACTCATATTTAATTTCAAAGACATTATAACCCTTAGATTCTTTTCTGTACTCCTGTACAAGTCTCATTTTGTATGAGTGCATTTAAATACTCTCTTTGAACTGTGGATCTTTGCTCATGCTTTCATTTAATTTGCTCTTGTCAATTTCTTGCTTTCTCTCCAATTAGCCAAGATCATTTTGATTTATGATCATATTCTCCAAAGAGCTTGCAAGTCCTGTTCTTTGCAGTTTCCTGCAAAACTGTCACTCTGACATCCAAATTGCTGAAACTGTTAAGTGGAACTTGGCCTACAATAAATCCTATCTGCAAGAGATCCTTTCCCGTTTTGACAGAGACATATTGTTAATTCTTTTTGAGACTTACTGCTCAAATTTGTTGTACATGAACCAGCCCATTTGTTGTAAAAATGCCACTGATGTAAATTACATCTATAGCAGTATTTCTTTAGCTTTTTTAGGAGCCAAGCCATTTGAATAATAACAAAAACATTGCACATTGTAAATATCCAAACAAGAATTCTTCCCCTACTCACTGTATTTTGTCAAAGAAAGAACTTGGAAAAATTTAAACATAATTTGCTTTTGTCAAACCAGGTTTAATTCTTTTCTCCTACCTTGGTATTTTCAGGTATTTATTTGACTATTTAATAATGTCACCCTGACGCTTTCCAGAGATGCAAAGGAAGAGAATTTCTGAGTTTTCCCCTTCTACTAAAGACAGTTCCTAAAGTTGCTTTCCTTCAGTCATTCGGGATGACAATAAAGACTTAGAGATGGCTTCAGAAAAGCATATGACCCTAACAATTCAGACTTTTCTAGCTGCATATTTTTCAGTCCCATTTGTGTTGTGTTCCTGTCTTCTAAAGTCAGGTAGCTAGTCTATATTTAATGTTTTGTTAAAGATTAAATAAACTGAAAGGCACTGAATATTTCAGCATTTTTTTCTCTGCCGTCCATTATTTGCTTTCTCTCATACTTGGTAATGGAATTATTCTTCTTTTTGTTTTCCTCTTGTTTACAGTGTATTTATAGAACCATTTCATGTTACCTTTTGTGTTCCTTTCTAATTGAAACTCAGTTGGTGTCTAAGCCTCTCTGGATTTTTTTTTAACATACTCTTGCTTTTTTGTTTGCAAGCATATGAGTTCAGATTCAATTATCATATTCTTCTTGAATATTTTATTATAATTATTATTGTCATAATTGGTATTATAATTTTACATTGTAATTCAGACAGATCAATTTGAAAATTTGTATTTTAAATATTGTATTTATCCAGAGGACCCTCATCTTATGCATTTTTTGTAGAAATGTGCTGAGGTGATAAGGAATAGCCATAATTTAATTCTTAAGTCACATTTGTTTTTCTTTCCTCTTTAGTCTTTTTTGATATTTCTAGCTCTTATCTGTAGTAGTCTGGAAGTTGCATGCATTAATAATATAGTAACTCCAAATATTTCCCTGTTATTTTTCATGGCTGTCTTTCTTTTATCAGATAGAGAGCAAGCAAACAATGAGACTCCCTGAGAGTAACAAGTGCTAAAGATACATGTCCCTTCCTCTAGTCTGGCCAGTGGCAAACTGTCATTCATTATAATTCCAGTAATTAACTTCTTTCTTAGTTTCAGTAGGAGCAGAAACCACTATGGGACCTTTTTTCCTCTAAGAATATCTCTGCAGTGGTTAATAGTTCATTATTGCTGGAGTGGCAATTTCAGTATTTTAAAATGTTAATGTATTTTGAGATTTTCATTACATTGCACTTCACTGGAATGGAATATCACTACTTTTGTTCCTCTGATGTTCCTCTTGTCCCAAAGGGATGCACAGCTACTGCAAACATTAGGGTGAAAGCAATCACTGTTAGCTGAGACAGTGTGGTCAATGCATCTTCCAGGAGCAAATGTCATGGTAGGACAGGGAAATAAAGAAAAGAGTGTTTTACTGGAAATGTTATCATTCAGGTCAAGATGATACTATTGTTGGGTGCAAATTAATTTAAAGTATTTTGCCAAATAAGTTATGCCATTGCTGATTTGAGGTCATTCTTTAGAAGACAAAGTCAGTTTACATGTAAAAGTTTTGTGTTATTTCCTAACAATTTTCTTCTTCCTGTTTTTTTCATGTAGTGTATGTGACCTTTCCAAAATAAATATTGCACATATCCTCATCAGTGTGATTAAGGAAAACTCTCAGTGTAGTTTCTGAAACCATTTAGGATGTGCCTGTGTTCACTGTAGAATTTGTTTTGTCCAGCAGTCTATCTATTGCAAAAAATAAACATATGAAATGAAACTACATAATAATTCAAACTTTGAGGAAAATGCTGTTCCTTTTTTTGCTCTGTCAGATAAAGTAACCAATTAAAATAAACTAGGAATTTTCCTACTAGGTCAGGCCAATCCAGTTAATAATGTATCTTCAAAAATGTGGAAAAGCACTTTCCTTTCCTGTGAAGAAAATGATTTATGGCTGCTATTTGGCATCTTCCCACAACATGTCCTTGTCTTCCAGTAATATGGGGTTTAAAACTTCTCATTCTTTTCATTACAGAAAAAAACCTTTCCACCTTATGGAGGAATCCAGAAAAAAATTGTATAGAATGAAAGCCTCACAGAGATTCAAGATACTAAGAACATAAATAAGTGGATGAATCGTGTTTTTAGGTAAGATCAAACATTTTAAGTGCTTCTAAAAGTAAGCATTTGCTTCTCCTGGAAACAAGGTTAGCTATTTAGAAATGGAGGCAACAAAATCCAGTAATTTTTAGTGTTTTGTGCTTTTCTCTTGTGCTTCCCTCTGCCTTTCCATTTTCCTCCAGATCTCTTTTTATTTTTTTCCCACTAGGAAAATATCATCATGATCCAGCTGACAATATTTCATGGAAGAAGTTACCAACCAGTTGAAATAATCAATTCTGATTTTTCTTATTAGGTATATTAATTTGCTTTGACATCTGAATGATAAGGTTAAATTAAGCAAAACATATACAAAGTCTTTAGTGAGAAAGAGTAAGATGAGAAGAGTTCTTAAGACCTGTTGCACCTATTGCACCCTCTGTGACATCAAAAAAAGTCAAGCCATAGCTTATGCATGACACATAATGGTGGTAATTATACATTGAGTTTTGCATAGGCTCAAATGGATAAGAATTTAATAAATGTGAAATCCACCAAGGTGATATATTGAGAAAGTTTCGTACGGGTAGATTTCCTCTTTGATCTGCAAACACAAAATCAAAATGAGAACATTAGGAAGCATGGCTTTCAAGTAAATTGCTTCTCTGATAGCAGGTCTGTACGTAGACTTAGTAGAGAAAAAAAGCTAAATTAAGTATTAAGGCAAATGCTCTCCTTGAATATTTATATGGCTTATTTCACTATTCTCATGTCACTGCTGGTGTCAGACAATCAGGCAACTCAGAATGTTGTAATATTTGTCCTATAAAATAGAGGTCATTTTATCTAAAATGATGCCCATTCTTGATGTCCAAGAATGCCAAAGCAATACAGTCAGACCCTTTTTCCCTGATCACTGAAAGAGAGATTATTCAGCCGTTGAGACCAAAACAGGCTTTCTAAAAGCAGTGGTCTGCATTTTTGCACTAAAATTTACTTGCAGTGTAAGGGTTCAATAACTCATGGGAAATTCCAGTGATTTTTCCATGTGTCTTGGGAAGCAGCTATCGTGTTCTGTTCTTGAGCTTCCCAGAAATGCAAGTAAAGGAAGGGCGTTTATAGACTCTTACTCTGCTTGCATCTGCTCTTTGTTTTTTGATGAATATACTGCACAAAAATGCCAGATAATGAAAATAGAAGTTTACATTCATTTACCATCTCCAGTATTAAAATTCCAGCAATTCATCACCTATTTTACTCTACCTTTTTAAATCAAAATCTGTGAAATGTGTCCACTTCTGCAGTATAAGCTGAAATATACAGATCATGTAATGCTCAAGAAGATTTCTGTTAAAATACCCTAACAATGGCAATTTTTTTTGCCTATCTACTACTCACCTTTTAAGAAGGTTCTCGTTGTTGTAGATGAAACTTTAAATCAATTGCTATTTGCAGGTTTTGTGGTAATTTCAGTAGAAATTTTCCATTTTCAAATGAAAATCAAAGTAGGTGACAGTACAGGTGACAAATGAAAATCAAAGTAGGTGACAGTTTTGTGTACTGTAGTTCTTTTTTCACACCAGAAGCAGACAGATGAACTTTTACACAGCAGGAAGGCCCTGACGTTTATGCCACAATATTCAGAGGTTTCATGCGGAGGAGAATTTGAGGACTCTCAACCCCTCTCTACTGCAAACCCACCTCATCCACAGAGCACTGAACATGGAAAAGGAGGGATAACATTTAAGAAACCTGGCCAATGAAAGAAGAGGAGCTACTACTTCAATAAAATGGAATTTGGGAAGAGATGGTTTGAGGTTGCAGCTTAATTTTGACTTGCCAAATGTTTACATTACCAGCCTGGAAAATGTGCTTGAAAAACTTTGATTGGAAAAGATGAAAACTCAAATATTGTCAGGGGTCTTCTAAAGAATTCTGTCTGCCTTCCTTGTGCTGTCTCTTCCAGGAGGGGATAAACTCACTTCTCGTTTGCCAGTAAATACTTTGTCAGGACTTTAATTTTTTGGTCCATTAATATTCATAGATTTTTTTATTTTTATTTTTTTTAAATGTTAGTCCAAGCTCTGCACAATGACCTCTGAACCCTGGCAAAATCTTAAGTGTGAGATGTGGCTACATATCTAGTCCTTAGTCTCATAACTTTTGCCATAGATCCTCCACTTCCTACATCACTGTCCTACTGCCATTTTTATCACAGGTGTCCATGACATTCTCCCAGGTGTGTATGCTTGCTAGCCCCAGGGAAGATGCATTCCGTAAGAACAACAGGTTCTATCTGTCTGTCTGTATGAAAGCCAAAATGTTGAAAATCCACTGACCTCTTGCAGTATTCAGTCACAGATGTTTTAATAGACATTTCATGCTATAACCCAAAAACTTTTATCCAATCCCAATGAATATTTGAACTCCAGAAAAAACATTTTAGAATTTTAAGTAAGTGACTGGGATGCAAAAGATCTTTGGAGTGCAGCATATTCCTCTGCCTACCACAAAGTTTAGTATTTCCAAGACATACTTGAGAAGAAAAGGGAATCGTCAAGGAAATACATTTTTCTTAGTGAATATCACCAGACGATAAAGTTCAGGAGATCTGTACTGAACTTCAAATATGATTTTCTATTGTGCTCTTCTACTCTGAAAGATCTGTAATGAAAAAAAATTCACAAGCAAGGTGTAAATGGAGTTGTTGATATCTAAACACTGAAGAAGACTGAAGCCATTACTTTTGCATATCCTAATATGGATCCATATTGGATCCTTCAGTGTATTGAATGAAGCATGAATATTTGCCTGTAATTTTAAAAAAAAGTTTAATGTGTTCTTACCAATAAGACCATTCGAAAAATAATAGATTTTGACTGCCAAACTCATTGCTTTTCCTTGGATTAGCAGTCTTCTAGAATTATTTGGAAAATAAAAATGAGAGTTTCCTTATACATGTAACTATCTTCAACATGTAAGTACAAATAAGTGCAAGTAAGTATTTATCCTGATCTGAAATTGATATGTGTGTGCTCTTCCTCACTTATTTAGATTTACTTAACGCAACATCAAGAACACAAACTCTGTTCCTTCTATTTGTTTTGTCTAGGAGCAGAATAATTTCATAACAGTCACTGGTATTCAACATCTCTCTATTGGAAGAGGAAATATAAAATATGCACAGAAAAATATAGCGTATTGAGGAATTTGGGGTGTTGCTGGCTTTTTTTATCATAGTCTATCATTTTATTAGGTCAGATATTAAATAGCTTAGAAGAAACTGTATCATTTTATTGGTGTCCTTCAGCAAGCAGCAAAGAGATTACTTTGTCCAATAAATATTTGCACTTTAGCTTCACAGAGTGTAAACTTAATGAGCAGGTGATTTTCAGGGTTTTAAGGGAAAATGGCAAGGAGCTAAATTTATAGACCATACTTTCATGTTTGATACCATGAAGTAGTGAGTAGTTTGGCTCCCTCAAGCAAATCCCAAAGAATGGTTATGTTTAAGTTTAAGTACATGCCTAAGTGCTTTGCTGGAAAAAAGAAAGAATGCTCAGTAATTAGTAGAACTGAAGTTTTAATGGGTAATTCCACATAAATTAATTCATCAGTGAAAGCCGGTCAGATTAGTTTCTAAGTGTTTATTTTCTACTGCTCCATTTCCCTGTTCTCTCTCAGAGGAGGGTTGAGGAGATTTACTTTAGCTTCTCTTTAAACTACCAAGTTGCAGCTAAGCAACTGAGCATTGCATTTCCTCAAAGCTTGCAATTGCTGTCTTGGTGAAGAACAGAAATACTTTTCTGAGCATTTGCAATTCCACTTATTCCATCCTATGCTTCCTTACCAAGAGTCTGCTTCAGATTGCTGGTGATTCAGATAAGGATACCACTATGGACCTGAGAAAGGATTTAGGTTTAATTATTTTCATCTCTTCCAAGACTTTTGTACTGGGATCCTAAGAACTAGAGGATAGTTCAAAAGAGTTCTATTACAAATGATGTCAAAGATGAATCATTATTGAATTGATCTCACAATATTTAGTCTAATTACTTATAATGCCTTAATTTAATCTAGTAGTTTTATCATAATGGAAAGCTCCCCATACTATGAGAAAAGTAATTTATTAATCTTTTCATGTTTCAATGAAGAGACTGGTATATAGTTTCCAATCAAGAGTCCAGCCTGTCTGCAACTCACTTTTCATTGACATATGTCCATGTAAGCACAGAGAAACCATTTGAGAATACCTGTAATAAGCTGCCATCTGTCCATAAAGCAGAAAAAAATCTTCTTTGTTTAATTTTAATTTAAAGACAGGCTCAATCTCCATGTACTCACATGAGCTCTGTGGATGAAATAGGAGGTGATGAAAAAAATATTGTGAAGAGTTGTTGTTAAAATATAAATCCCCCTCTATCTGACTATGCCTCTGCTGTAATCAACACTCTTCTACTTATTTGGATGTGTATAAATCCAGCTCTTTATAGGTACCATGCTTTCCTGAGCATAAGGATGAGAAATAACCTCTATGAAGCCAAATAAACTAAACTATTAAAATAGAATAGTGTGGAGAGATTGGCTTTTCAAACTGTCTCAGTGTTAGTGAGCTCTTAGTCTGAAATGCATTTGGCCTAAAACCAACTTGTTACAGAAAACTTCCTGGCTAATTCTGTTGCTACAAACGTAGTTAATTTTTGCCAGAACACAATTATTTGCAAAGAAAAGCACAGTCTATTAAACACCTTCGGATGGCTGCAGCTAAGTACAGCCATTTTGCATTTGGAACTGAAGATGGAGCAAATTGCACAAGGGATTAGATATGTTTTTTCTTAAATGGCTTTCAGAAAGACAATGTTTTCACGGTAAAATTCCTGTTTGGAAACTTTGTGTTGCCCTATTCAATTTCCTGTCACATCAGCCATGCACTCTCCTGTTACAGAAAGCTGTGTTACACAGCTTGATGGGTGTAGCTAGATGTGCTATGTCGCATCATGATAATTCAGCCAAGGAAATTTAAGAAAAGTCTGAAAGAGAGGTGATCTACAAAATCTGCTTACATTTTATCTATAAAAGGAAAAGGGATTTTACCTTTTTTTCTTATCAAGAAACAAATGAAGTGTATATATTTAAATTCAACTTAGAAATGTCAAAATCCATGAAAACAAAACCAAAAGCAAGCAAGAAATGCTTGTAGTCTGAGTTCCATCTTTATCACTATCACTATAACAAGACAGAATATTTTAAAAAAAAGTCTGTTTTCAAAGTTCATTTATATGTCCTTCCCTCCCCTCCCCTCCCCTTCTTGAACTTTCCCGAACCTTCTTTTATTCCTCTCTCACTCTCTCCCTCTTTCTCTGCCAGCTCTTTTCACATTGACAACAGCATTGCAGAATGTGAAGATTATTCACTGAATTTACTAGAAAGAGCACAGAGGCATGTCGTTTCCCTCATACAGGTTTCTGTCTTTAGGGAAGTGCTCAGTATTGTGCTAGAAATCCTATAAGCCAAGGAAAGCAAGAGGTGTGCCAGGATGCATTTTTCTTTCTCAAATTAGAGGTTAAGTTTGCATTGAAATATCAACAGAACCAAGGAGATGCTGGTTTTCAAAAGCTGCTGTTCCCAGTAATGCTGATGGTGATGCCTCATTCCCCTGCAAGGGACTTATCTGGACAGAAGCTGGGATCAGCCTTCAGTCTCTCCTAGGTGACTTCCTTGCTGCAGCTCTTGTGCTCCTGCAGTCTATGTCTTTCATCGTTTCAGATCTCTGACCCTGTGATTGATTGCATTGACCCCTGTTCTGTTTGTCGCTAAATGGCACTGTAATGTGAATTTATGAGAGGCTGATTTGAGAACAACAGAAACAAAAAGAACATAACAGATCCTCAATACTTTATTGGAGGGTTCTGATTTTCAGAGGCCACTGGATGCTCAATTCACTGGTTCACGTCATTCGGAGCAAAACAGGCAAAGGGCCAAAACTCACATTTCCATGGGTATTTTTATTACTGCTGCTTATATTTTTGTGTTTGACTCTTTATAGCCCACCTGAAATTTGTCTTCCCTTTCCTAAGCCACACAAGCAAATTTGTTTGATTTCCCACTTTTTTGTTTGGCTTTTTTTTTTTTTTTTCCCAGTTATGACAATCTAAATTGGATGTGTGTTAGACTCTTTGGAAGCAAACCCTTTAAATTTAACCCAGTTTAAATTCCCCTTAGCATCCAGGTCCTTAAATTCTGCTTTGGAATTTTAAAATAGATTTTCTTATCCAGTGTAAATTGCTGTCTTCATAACTCGAATTCACTAAAACTGAAATACAATAATTTACATACATTCTCCTTGAAAGTCAGTTTTTATTTTTACTGAAGAAATATTCTCTCTGACATGTTAAATTCCATCTAATCCATGAGAACTACCATCTTTCACCAGAGATCATTATAAAGACAGTCAGCCATTCATTCTCTTTGCTGGGGGAAAGGTGCAATGCAATGATACCATGAAAGCTGATAATCCACTCATGTTTACACTTCAGATATTTCCCACAGAGCTCTCTGAGAAAAGGGACACAGATGATGATTTGGCAGTCATCATACAAATTCTGTCCTTTCATACAAATTCCCTGGGTGCTTTTGAACCAACCTATCAGAGAATTCTACTCCTGCCAATTATGTCAGTAATTAGATTTGGAGAGAGCAGTACCACATGTATGTTTATGGCAATCACTGTTAACCCAAATGATGATCTTTTTCCTTTCTTCCTCCTCTCCCTCTGTTCCCACTTGAATTTGCTGCATGCTGCCACAGCATCTGCCAGTAAATAAATAAATAAAACCCCAAATACCCAAGCCTGCTACCTAACAGGCCAAAATCCCTTGCATTTTCCTGATTGAAAAGACAAAAAGAAATAATTGTCAAAATATGGATAAGAAAGGGAAGGAAAGAAAACAATTAACTATGGATGAAATGAGAGAAAATCATGGAAATAAAGTTTTCTTAGGGAATTCTGAAACAAAAGATGACTTTTTAAGAGCTAAAAAATTAAAAACAAGGTATCAGGACATAAAATTTATTAAAATGTTCTTTTTAGGAAAGAAATGTGCAACTGTATGAGATACTGGAATATAAAGCAAATGTCTATGATTCTTTATATATTTCAGTGCTTTGCATCTTTATTTTCATTAATGACAGAAAAGCTATTAAAATATAGCATAGCCTTAGGACTGACTCTGCAGAAACTCAGCTTAAACTCTCTTCATAGTTGCATGACATAAGTGTAGAACTCATGTATTTAGATATTTTCTAAACAGATTCATAATATTTTCTCATGACATTATATAATACATATTTTCCATCCCTCCCTCACCCATTTAACTGAGTAAACTGATGACCTTACTCAAAATTTAAGTCCTACTTCAGGAGAACCTCATACTAATTTTATAAAAAATTATCTTGGAGAGGTTTCCAATACCATGTAACATTATTCATCTGGATTAAGAGTTTCCACATTTACCATGTATTTTATAAGACCTTTTATTTCAATTATTTATAATGGGTATAATATATAATATTAAGACACACAAGTACATATAGAAGTGCACATTATATATCACGTAGTTCATTGGTGCTTTAAAATAAACAAGCCCTTTTTCAGGATTTATTGTTTGCATTTGCACATATTCTTATGGTATAACTGCTATTTTCACTTCCGGTTCCAGACATGATGTAAGTGATGAAAACACAAATATACCACCACATATACTTTCCTTCTGAGCAAAAGTATGCCTAAGTATAAAAAATTATTTGTTCTTTTCATTAGCTTGTGTTTTTCATCATGATTGGCTAGCAGCCAAACAATTGATCATTCTTGTAAAATGAGCAATTGATCTTGCTGAACTAGAATTAAACATTGAGCCAATTTTCTATATGCCACATAATACGCATCAGGTAGTACTGGCCATCACTCCGTAGTGATTTGGGTCTTATCAGACCACTTAGCTAAGCAGAAAAGGTCTGTATAATCTTTTTCACAATGTCTTGGCTCATCCATTTACTCATAAACAACGTGGCTTTAAGTTGTGGAGAAAAAATCCCTTCAGCTAAGTGTGGTTTTTTGCTTCAACAGATCAGGTAATATAACTATCCCTGTAGTCAATTGTTGTTTTCATTAGCTGAGATTCTTGACATTTTAAATTCTACAGATGAAATTTCACAGTCTATTATCATTATTAGGACCTGGAAACCATGAACCTGTTTAAAAATCTTTTCTCTCTTGGTTTTGTTGGGGGTTTTTTTGGCTAGATTTAAAAGACCTGAACAGGAAAATGACCAGCTGCTGAGATTACCACTCCAATCCTCTCATGAATTTTTAAAGGTAGGGATTTTCTGAGAAGCAACATCAAATAAAGGATCAAATGCCTTCTATTACAGAATACAAATGTGTTGCTCAAAATCCCTAGAAATTACAGTCTTTGAGAACCATCTGGACCCACATGTTACACAGAAGAGGAGAAACACAAAGGAAGTACTGATTAATTTTAATGTAGAGTGAAAAGGCTTGTAATTAAATTCAGTTTTATTGAGTTTGTAGTATTTGTAGCTTAAATCTTCATGGCTAGTTTTACAGCCTAGACTTCTCAAAAGTATTTTGCCACATTTTGAAAACTTACTGAATATATTGATAACAAGACTAAGCTTGTAGATTTGGCATTGATTGACATAGACATCCCTTCTGATCAATACACTGTGTCAGTTTAGTAATACTCATCATTTATGATTGGCAGTTTTATATTTTTTATATAAAAATAAATAGCTAGCTATCTATGTATCTATCTTGTTGATGGGAGTTTAAGAAATTTTGCCTTTTTTCATGAAAAACAGTGTGAGACCTTTTTATTAGCACTTGTTCACTACACTTTCACCAATAAATTAAGAGCTTTAATTTTGATCTGGATTGCTAGTAAGTAAGAAACTTCTTGTTTATCTGAAATGATTTGACAATACAGAGATCTGTTTTCGCACACAGTGATTGCTTTTACTATGAGTAGGGTGAAAGAGGACAAGTTTTCTGAAAATGTTATCTACCACTCTTCTGTTTCCTGTCAAGGGTCATAAATTGTTCACATGCTTCTCTGTCTGATTATTTGAACAGAAGATTTAAATGACAGAAAGCTTTAGTTGAATGAATATAGAATTCAATCAAAATAAAGAGGCAGCATGTGACCACATTTCTAAGTATTGCATAGACTTAATACTGCTCTCTGCACAGGAGTTATTCGCTCCCAGAATTCCAGCCAGGAAGAGGGCTGCATTTGTTTTCAGTGTGGCATTTTATTGTGTATAAAATCACATTAATTAAAAGAGTTTTTTTCTTCTTCTTACTCTGAAATGCAGAAAATAAATGACGTATATACAGATTTCTTATTTCATTTAG
Source organism: Falcunculus frontatus (assembly GCA_013398115.1). Lineage (NCBI taxonomy): Eukaryota > Metazoa > Chordata > Aves > Passeriformes > Falcunculus > Falcunculus frontatus. The sequence goes on from VZRV01008780.1 coordinate 899,480, forward strand.
AAAGGAAAACTGATAGATGAAAACCTATGAGAAAAAAAAAATAAGAAGAAAAAGAGTAACCTGGAAAAATGAAAAATCTAAATATAAACAAAATATTCATACCAGAATTTCCTATAATAAACCATAGAAAATATTAAAATTATTGATTTGTAGCATAGTTAGTTGCTGGGGGAGCTACTTTATTTGGAGTTAGTGTCTTAGGAAAGAAAGTGCAGTCAATGTCACTGTAAGAATGTAAAAAAATAATGAAAATATCAGGAATCAATAGAAATACAGAAAGACAGGAATACAGAGGACCATGAGCAGTTTTATTCTCCTTTTTGCCACCATACAGGATGTGATTCTTATATCAATCCCATAGAGTGCTGGTCTCTTCTTAATGATAGATAACGTTGAAGACTCCACAAGCTCCTCAGCTAAACTGCCTTTGTACTTTGTTATCTGTTACCACTAGTGTTACTGTTAGATTTTTTGTTTTTAAATATAACCTAAATTTTTGTTGATGTAGTTGAAGTCCATTACTCACAATGCTATCTGCCCATGCATGGAGAATAGATTTTTTTTCTTTATCACTGTACCAATCTTTCAAAACCCTGTTGGGCACATTGAATGCTGGGAGTTATTAAACACATGAAAACTACCTCCAATTCAGGAGGATCACTTGAACATAGTTAAAGTTTGAGAAGGTTTGGCATCTTTCCTTGTACTTACTTTCTCTGAGATTCTGTTTTTGACCATTACTATAAACATTGTAACAGACAAGGTGGACTTTTGAGATGATATATTCTTTTCCATTCTGATTACATATAACTTTGAATATATTATTGTGTCTTCTGTCAGCCTTCTTCTTTTATTTAAGTTTAATAGGTCACTTTTTTTCAGTAACTACGTCATATTCTGTAGAACTTGATCATTCTCCCCTCTATCACAGGCATAACTAGTTCTTCATTGAAACACGTCTCACAATAGAATTCTGTAGTTCAGCTGAGCTGCATGGAGTGAAAAAATTTCTTCTCTTATTTTGTAGACTGTCCTCATATTCATTTATTCCACTATGCAGGTTGCCGCCTCAGCAATTCTGTGGCATTTCTGTCTTGTATTCAGTTTGTGATCCACAAAAGCCCAGTTCCATTTTCTGAAGAAATGCTACCAGACAGCATTCATGCAGTTGATTTATCTTCATAGAAAATAATTACACTCTTTCTAGATCATATCTTAAACTTATTTCTGCTTTCTTAATTGTAACACTGTCTCAGCATATCCTTATTTGGCTTGGTGTCGTTTCTGAAATAAGGCAATTTTGTATCCCTTCAGAAAGATTACCAATGAAAATACTGAAGACTATCAAAATCTTCAGAATGCTGCTGGACACAGTCTTCTATGTTAAAGTGAGTTGTTGAAAACTTATTTTCTGGACTGAGACATCCAACATATTTTGCTGCAAGAGAATAGAAATTTAATCCAGAATTTTTCCCACAGCGTGCTTACAGAAATATTTTGTGACACATGATTTAATAGATTAAAGTCACAGAATTTCTATTACTTCTTTCCTATCCTAACACCTGTTCCTTTATCATTGTTGTGATTTAGTCCCAGTTGGCAGCTAAGCCCCCCACAGTCACTCACTCACTTTCCGCCACTGGGACAGGTAGAAAATGCGAAGAGTAAAAATAAGAAAATCTGTGGCTTGAGTTGAGGACAGCTTAATAGGTAAAGCAAAAGACACATACACAAGCAAAACAAAATGAAGAATTCCTTTACTACTTCCCATGGGCAGAAAGGTGTTTGGCCATCTCCAGGAGAGCAGGGATGCATCACATGTAACCACTACTTGAGAAGACAAATGCCATGACTCTGAATGTTCCTCCCCTAGCCCTTCCTTCTTCTCCCTAGTTTAGATTCTGGGCATGATGCTATATGATATGAAACATCCCTTTGGTTAGCTGGGATCAGCTGTCCCAACTGTGCCTCCTCTCTAATCCTTGTGCACTCTCAAGTGGGGTGAGGAGAGAAGCAGAAAAGGCCTTGACTGTGTAAGCACTGCTCAGCAATAGCTAAAACATCCCTGAATTACCAACACCCTTTCCAGCACGAATACGAAGCACAGCCCCATATCAGCTACTATAAAGAAAACTGAACTCTCTCTCGGCCAAAAACCAGCACAAACATGCAGATTTGACTCAATTTGTTCTTGGCTGCTGTCATCCATACACTTGCAAATAATTTCTTTAATTATCTTTTCAAGACTTTGTCAGAATTGAAGTAGACTGGACTCAATTCCTTTTTTCCACCTGGTTCAACACTGATGCAATGACATTCTTCAATGCTCCACTACTTCCTCTTTTTCAAATGACATTTTGTTTATGAAACTGTTTCAGATATTTCAGACATTCTTCTAGTTTTCCAAGGCAAAAGCCACAAAAAGTCAGTCCACCCAAAACTCTGAAAGAACCAAAGAATTGCATGTCTGTGCCACTTACAAAAGTAAGTTAATTTTTTAAAAAATGCATGGCATTCAGAAGTTATGGAAGGTAACTTTTTACCTTACTCTCTAAATGACTGTGAACAGCTTTCCAAAAATGGTTTGAAACAAATAATGGATCTTGAAACTGTAAAATATCTGGGTGAATATAGATTTCATTCACTTTAAAAGTTTAAAGCACTATTATTCTGCTCAATTGCCTACCTAACGCAGTTAATTCTCTTCCATTATATAAACCCTATTATTTAATGTGTTTGAGTAAACTACAAGCTTCACACGAAGACTTTGTATTCTTTTGTAAACTTTCTTTGAAATACTGGGACATGATAAGATATGACTGAAACTAGATCACCTATAGAAAGAGGGAAAATATGACTCCAACCTATCTGATAGGCATTGTCAAGCTGGTCAGCGAAACAGTAGGTAAACAGGAACTGACAGTTATAATTTATTTTTATTCAGAAATGCTGCAATCAAACTCCTTATAAAAAGCTAAAAGCTATGTGAAAATACAGATATTTTGGGATAAGACGCAAACTACTGTTATGGATTGATACTGACAAAATAAAAAGTGTTTTCTAAACACAGATATATAAAATACAGAGTTTGCTAAATGGTGCAATTTGGGACTGTTTTTAGTCTTCATTAATGATCTGGAAACAGGATGAATAGGGAAAATGAATGAAGCAAACAAAACTAAGTGCTGGCTGCTTTTACAACCAGTAATATTCTCCGGGATTTTTTAAAATTCAATCAATATGTTGGCCATTTTTTGTGCTTCAATTTCAAGAGAAGATCATAAAAGGCACGCATCTGAATAACTGTTCCATAGCAGGTCCAATTCTATTGTTCCTCTTCAGAAGCAAGCTTTTAGAAACATACTGAAAGTAAAAATAGGTTTAGATGAGTTGAAACTATTTAATAAGTCACTATGTGTTGACTCCTGAAGCATCTACTTTTGTCTTTTCTTGTCTGATTTGCACCAGGACTTTTGCTTCCCCACTGCATACACTCTATGTGTGTACATCTTATAGAGATACACACTAAATCACTCTCAAACTTCCATTGTGGTGCAAATACTGACTTCTGGAGGCTCATGAATTTTGGTAGAAGAGGAATTCCTTGGATTCTGAATGCTTGTGTGTCGCAGATAATTGTGTGCTTATGTGCTTGTGCATGAATGTCTCAAACTGAGCCTTTAAATTCTCAAGCTCAAGCCTACCCTGGTGAGCTGCAGCCAGCCTGGGCTGGCCGTAAACTGCAGCTATGGCCTGACTTAGCAGAAGTTACACACGTGGGACCCTTCTGAAGTGTAGAGGTACACACTATACATTTGTCAAAAGAGCCAGTTGGGAAGCTGATGATGTGTTGTGCTTCTACGTATAAACTCTTGAGATTGGGCAAGCCTTGTTCTGTGGGAGATATGCTTTGAAATGCACCAGCCATTGCTGGAGGAGACCTAGGAACATAACTGGAACTGCAAACAGTTGGACTGCATGAAACCAACAGGTCTTTCAGTCCAGCTGTCCCAGACCAGCAGCAATATCATTGATGGGAAGCGAAGGCAAGACTGGGTAATGCTGGAGGAGTTGAGAGCATGAAATGATGAAATAGGGTAGAAGAACTATTCTTGTTGGCTCTTAAATAAAATCCACCTGCTGTGGGTTGCCATTTGGTTTGTCTCTTCTGTGATAGACATGATTTAGATAACTCACACTCTACAAGTATTACAGACACAATCTTTGAGGACCTAAAAATTAAAATTTGTGTTTCTTGCTGCTGTTTTATGCAGGGCTATTTCTCTACAATCTGATAAGAGAAACTGAGGGGTATGTATATTTGTCCTGGCCCTATCTTTTCACGGGAACCTGAAAACACAATTTGAATACTGGTATAGAATAATGATGTTCCAGCAGAACTTTTTTATCAAATCCACTCACTTTTTACATCAGTAGAAACTGGAGTTGGGAAGAAGACTGTTGGAAGAATCACTTTATTACCCCTGTAAAATTTGTCTCATCCTTAAGTCTACTTAACGATGGCTGGCTAAACCAGCTATGGAAATTCATTAAGTTTCCCATAGGCTGTACTATACTGCAGAGCTAAGCAAAACACAGCCATCCTAAAGAGCTCTGCAGTCCCTTTTTATCCTGCAATCTGAATGACGAATTCTGTCCTTAGCTAAGCATGTGACACTTCAAGTGACATTTACAACCTTTGCAGGATTATAGCAATGTGTCTCAGAGCAAAATATGACTTTTTCTTTAGTATTAATTCTAGCCAACCTCACTTTTTTTCACCAACACGTAATGAAAAACTGTTTCACACAAATGCGAGGACTGGGATGGCTTTCTATAAAATTAGTAGAAAGTCTTTCCTTATGTCTCTTCTGAAAAATGACCCATAGCTCAGGAAGGGGGTATATTAGGCTGCTTAGTTCTTGCAGACATTTGGAATTTTATCAGTAAAATAGCATTAGAATTTACTGCCATCTTGAATATTGTATCTTTTGTGTGTAGCAGTATACTGCTGATAAACAGATAAGTAAAACATAGAATCTTCTCTAGATCTTTCAGTTCTCATAAAACAGCAGAATGGTTTGGGTTGGAAGGGACCTTAAAGATCATATAGTTCCAGCCCCCCTGCCATGGACAGGGACAACTCCCACCAGATCAGGTTGCTCAAACCTCCATCCAACCTGGCCTTGAACACTTCCAAGGATAGGGCATCCACTGCTGGGTAATCTGTTTCAGTGCCTCACCATCCAGTATTTGCAAACAGAACTATTAATAGACATCTCTTAAAGGTTTTATTTTTCTGAGGACTGTGGTATGGGTTATTATAAAATGGAATTAATATTAATAAATTCTTTGTTTCCTTTACTGTTTTTTTTCCTAATGTATATGCATTAGCTAATGACAGGAATTGGCAGAATTTATGTTTCCAGCTTCCCTGATGGTCAGTTATCCATGGTGCCTCATACTGATGCAGAGAGCTGTTGTCCTGCCATCAGTCCTGGCATAGATGTCAATGTAAATCTCACCAGACACAGTTAAAGCAACATATTACCCATGGTCAACTTCCACCTAGTATGTTAAAAGCTCAGGGGTAAAGAGAATTCTCATTTCACAGGTACAAACTCCTGTAGGTGGGTAACAGTTTTTAAAAGTCTAACACCTGCACATATCCAAGAATGGTACTCCAGGGACTATGTACTAGCTGTGCATCTGCCTGTAGCGTGTTTACAGTGTGTTGACTGTTTGCTTATTTTTCATTCATATTTTACCTCGACATCATAGGTGATCGTCCTCCAAGGGCCGTCACACGGGATATTCTTGGTGCGTTACTCCTGGTCTATGTCCTCTCCAATTATAAAAAATTATTCTGCCTTTTAGCATTACACAGGCAGGAACACGCTTTGATAAGCTGTTGGAGCAAGATACCTATTGGGGTTATTGATTTTGTGTACTCTTTTATTTGGCCTCCATAAAACAGTTTTAGCAGTTGACTAGGCTGTGATTTTCCTTCCCCTATTCATGTTACGAGAAATTTAATTTTTAAATCCTAGAAAAGAAGGTGTACAATTCAAATAATGTCAAATCTACAAAAAAAGTAGGATAGGTGTTGAGTTTCTGGAATATTTTCCCCTCTCTCATATTGAGAGTTAAAGCGGAATTCTAATTTTTATTCCACTCATTACTAAACAGGAGCACTGAGGTCACAGCAAATAAAGCAGTATGAGTTAATGAGAACAGCTTTAGCAAAAAGAGGAGGTGTTTCTCAAAGTACATCAAGTGCTTCACATATATTAAGAAACCCCAGCTGAATCGATTTAATAATGTTGGGATTTACACAATTATTACAGAGCCTTCATTATTCACCCAGCCTGCACATACCACAGCACAAATGAACATCTCAGTCTGGTGGTATTAACATTGCCATTTTCTAACCCATTCCCAGGCCATCTGCTACATGCTGATCATTCACTGCTTTAACATTTAACAGTTACCCAACTGCAACTTAGCAGATTTGTGTACTTTTGAAAACAGCTGGTTTAATAACTGCTTCAGAGCTTTTGGATAAAGAAATTATTTTGTAGTGCTTTACAATAGATTTTTTTTTTAAAAGTGCTTCTGAGAAAAAGGTATAAGAGTTTCTTCCACAAATTTATGAATTTGCAATGCTTAAATTTATTTTTTTTCACATAAGGACAAATTTTTGAGTATTTATAGAACAATAATTCAGGAAATCTCTTTTAACATTCCTGGTTTATTTCTTATCCTCTCTCAGCTCCTCTCAGAGGAAATATTTATATGCTAGAGTAATGAAAGAGCTTAATATGTCTATCTGTCTGAAAGGCTCAGACCTGGAGTTCGTCATATAAAACAGACCTGTACTTTAAAATACAAGCTCACAGAATAATAGAAATTATTTAGTTAAATGAATAGTGAGCTTTGAACATGAACTGTAACCCTGACTTTCCAAACTCGATGAGAATGTGAAAATCATGTTCATTCTTCCACTGTTCTTGAGGTCATATTTTATAAAAATATTAGCTAAACTGACTAAAACTCTTCCCATTACTTTATCTTGTATATGTTGCAAATTATCACAATTTAGATGTTCTCTTAATTTTCGAATATAGTCTCAATCACAAGGGTAAAAAAGCCTTTATCTTTGACTTAAAGCAGTTTAAGAGTGTGTATATATATATATGTATATATGCACACACATCTTTTTAATAACTGTTTCACTTGCTTATTCTAAATACCCTTCAGATCTTGTTTAACCCTTGCTTCATAAACATTCGGGTTGTTTCTGGATGTTGGAATTGATATTTACATTAGAAGCAAGAATGGAAGCAGTTAAAAGGAAGAACTTAGTATTAATGTGTCCTAAAAGTGACAATTCATGAGGTTTTTTTTTTTCAAAACACCTCTTCTTTTACACAGCCATCAATCAAAGTGACAGCATCCCTTAGATTAAATTTGGATTCCCCAGCAAAAATTAATTAATCTGTCCAGTACTTCCTATCTCCCTGTTTCAATAAACCAACAAATAAAGCCAATCAAGACTTTGCTGATTAGTCAATAAACAATGACAGCACACTTATGACAGTACTTCTGGGATCTCACAGAAGCTTATTTGTAATAGGTAGCAAGTGTCATGATCAGTCTTCACAAACGGGTTTATATTTTATTATTATTTTTTGAAACTATCTTCATGATAACAACAAATGAAAAATTGGAACAGCATAAAAATAAATCTGAGAAACACATTATCTGAAATGGAACAAAGCATAAAATGAGGCATCTCAGAAATCTCAGAAAATGGAAGTGCCTTGGTGGTGTGTAATAACATCTTCCAGCTCCTTTCACTGGAACAAGAGCAGTGAGAAGTGTAAAACTGAGACATGCAATGATGTGCACGCAGCTGGCCAGAAGGCAGGTTGAGCTGTGGAAATATCCTAGACTAGTAAAAAAACACCACATGTAGTCATTCCTAAGACTTTGCCTATTCTACTGGAAAAGTTATACACTCTAGCCAGATGAGGAAGAGTGAGAGCAGGAATATCTGAATATCTTCAGCAGCCTATGAGGAATACTGTGCCCTTGACACAGAGCTCAATTAATAGCCTATACTTTCCATTTGAAGCTAATACTGTCATCTCAACTACATCCCAGTCCGAATATCTCAAGGAAAACTTAAGTAGCACAGTTCTGCCTTTTTCCACTTTAGCCTGAAAGCAAAATTTTCATGTCTACAAAGGGCTTCTCTGCTATATAATGTTTCTTTTGTAGAATAGGAATACAAAACTTGGATTACTGAACATGAATCCAGCATAGATCTGTATTCATTACCAGCGAGGAATTATGTCAGTTTGGTATCACATGAGATCTTCACAGTTTTTGTAAAGCAGAATAAAATTTTGCTACTGGAGATCAGAAGGTGCTTTTCAGAATTTGTTGTAAAGGTCTCATTTGAGTTCCAATTAATTCAGTACCAAAACTCAGAGTTAGCAAGATCAGGCATTAATTCAATAAAGATCTAATTCTCTCCTTATATAATTCCTACCAGTGTCAACAGAGGTAATCTGAAAAGAGTTATCTTAGCAACATCAAAAAACTTACAAAATAAATATGCAGAGATTCTGTAACAAAAACACTATGGCTAATAGAAATATGAACCATTCTATTTTTGAAGTGTTCAGGAAATCAAGTTACATAATGTGTGCTATTACAATGAGCATAAAGTTACATTGTAATTAAATTCCTAAGTAAAATTTTAATACTTTAAATTACTTAAAAACAATGGCAAAACAACAAAATATGAATGAGTAATATTATACTTCGTATTATTTTAACTTTTATGAATTCAGTTCTGAAAATAATATGCAAAACATTATTAAAATGCATCTTTCATTTCAACAGTTTTCCAATGAAATTAATATAATTGGATGCATTTAAATTTTGCAGATGCTGAAAAGTAGATTGATGATGAAGCATAAAACATTTAATGTAATATCTTGGTGAGAAATTAGAAAGAAACTATATTACAAGTTAAGCACAGTTGATTCTTGAATGATTTATTTAAGTTCTGTTTTTCATCCACAGCCTGATAATGGTTGTAACTGTCAGACAACTTAATATATAATATACATATTAATAAAGTGCAGAATATCAAGCATCTTAAGATGCGTTTCTTACACATGATGACATTTTCTATGACAAAATGTGAAGACCATCTAGTAAATAGGAATACGGCAATTTGAAAAGAAATTTTTAGGTTCCTTTCTAGGTCTTTTGAAGTACAATCTCCATTGAACTCCCTTAGGCATTGGTATAAGTGCAATCCCTGATAGCTATCTCCAAACAGAGGCAATTCTTGTTTTCCTTGAGTCACAATAATATATACCGCTACTGAATCCGGATACTCTCATTTGTTTTATTCTTCTTCCTACAAATTTCTCTTCTCTTACTCCTATTCTCCTGGTTTCATTTACTCTTTTCATTTATCCATGAAGACCTAGGCATTTAGAAATTTTGCTTGTAGCGTATATGCACATATATATACATATATGTATAAAAACGTGTATGCTCACACACATATGCGTGCTGCCCAGTTCACAGGGGCTATTAACATATATTAGCAGGTTTTACAGTCAGATTTACAGCTTCTCGAGTAACGTTTTTGTCTATTAATTATTTTAAAACTGAAGTGGATTATGTTTATATATTACTTCGTTGTTCCATCTCTGTTTCTTAGTTTCTTTCTCACATTTTGCATATAAAATCCTGTTTTCTTAGAATCATATCAGTGTTAGCAATATTTGGGACCAGTGCTTTCTTCAATATAAACTTTTTCCCATTGCTTTGATGCCACCCTTTCAAACTAAAAAAAACTCACACTGAGAATGTACAAACAACAAAATGTTGCAAAATAATGAAGAAAAGGTTGTTTCAGGTTTCAGAGCAATGCTTTGGATTATAACACATTTTATCAAGTCTCATTGGTCATGTCATATTTCATATCTCTTGTAACATCAGATGCTGTAGGCTGAAGCAAGCTGATGTGTGGAACATCAAAATGTGCTGTACTGTATGTCACCTCAGAAATCTTTGACAATATTGTTAGCAAAAAGCAGATGATTCACTGAAGGAAGAAAACCAACACTGAAATTACAGGAAAAAGAAAATGTTTATACACATAACTAAGGGTTAAATCAGATTTAAAAATATATGTATATGGGCCTGGATTTATTCTGGTGAATTAACTGCTCGTAAAATAGATATTCTTGGGACACATTTGCTTCTAGGTGCCCCAGTAGGGACTCATATGGTGACATACTTACACTGTATCTTATCCTACTTAACAGCGTATAAGGCATTCTGCTTATATGTCTTAATTTGGCTCCAGGAATTTCTTTACAGACACAAAAGATCCTGATTTTCAGATAAGTTGAAGAACACTTAATCTTTTAAATCTGAAAATAAGATGAAAGGTATTTAAAGTGTTGTTTCAGAATTCCCATTAGAAATATTATCTGAAAAGAGAAATCTGATGGAAATAATTCTAATTGCTTCTTTTGATCTCTACTTGGGGAACTAACAACACTGACAGATGAATTCTGGTGAGTCCTGTTGAAGTAAAGATGGTATCACTGCTGCTGCTTGCCTTGTTTTTCTACTTGAGGTTTCTATTTCCACAGCAAAGCTGTCAGAAGGGAACACCTGCCTACACATCAGCAGGAGTTTTGGATTGAATTTCATGCCTTGGCTTAAAAATACAATTAAACTGGGTTTGCATTAAGGTGCCATACCCTGCGTGGAAGAACATGCATCCTCTTTGGCTAAATCTTCCGTGGAAATGGTGAAATATAGTGGGTGGCTCCTGTAGTAACTTAAACTGCCACAAGAATTTTTTAAGTGACCCAAGTCCCAGCATCTGAGTACCAGAGAACAAAAATTTCCACATCTCTTGTTAGCATAACTACCCAATTAAACCTCAGGTAGGCAACTTTCTCAATATGCAATATTATTTACATTCCTGCCTCAACAGAAATTCTAAAGACGTTACTTTCCTTACGGTTGCTGATGATGCATTATTGCACCCTATCACAGTTAAAGGTTATACTTTTTTGTGTTTGTACTCCTTTTAGTTCTTTGGCAATTAATTAAAATTCTATACTAAAAGCATAAATATCATCAAACCACCAAAAATATTTTTTTTCCGTCTTCTTTTCCTCTGCCCTCAAATTCAGAGAAGAAAAGAAAGTTTACTAGGTAACTAGTGTTTAAAGAGAAAAATGTTTAGTCATCTACAGCATCTGAAATGCCATGCCATCTTCCTTCTGCAGGGATCTCCACTTGCAGTAGTGAAGTGGGAACAAAACTAATCAATTATGAGTTACCACTATTGGTTAACTCAAACCACAAATGATTTCTTCTAGTCAATCACAAAAGATTAAAAGTTTATTACATACAACTATTTCTTATTTAGACATAGTGTCTTCTCTCTTCTTCTCTCAGTCAGTTACACGTGAAAAAGTTTTCTTGTCTTTAGCTTTAGAATGGCACTGTTGAAAGCAGATATTTTCATAGTGTGAACAACTTAGCATTCAAGTTATTACAAGGAATGTGTGTTTGATGTGCTCAATGACAGTGATTTCTATAACTGATAAGCCTTTCAATTATTTTTATTTTCATTATTTTATTTTATTTCAATAATTTTTTTCCCCCCAGTCATCAATGCCTTTGCTTTTGCTATTTATTAGCTTTTAACTTTAGGAATTCAGTTAACATCCCTTAAAAATATTTTGTGAGCTCTTTACTCCAATCGAAAGGAATAAAAGTATTGAACAGCAATGTCGTCTGTACACTTTGAGCTGGATTCAAGTTTTTTGCAAAATTGAATGGACTTTTTTCTCCTGAAATTTACAATAACTTTATTTCCCTGACTGAAGAGAGACTATGGGAGAAACATGAAGCACTTTTAAAAGAAAAAGAAGAAAAGAAGAATTTCTTTTAATGAATAAAACCAAGCTCTAAGAAATCTCTTAATTTTTTGTAATTCGCTATTTTCAAACATGTAGCACCATCTTGAAATAATTTTTCAAAATAATGAAGTTTTGTGTCTCTATCTCATAAACTACACTGGAAAATTCATTTGGAGAAATATCAAAATTGCTGTAGTGTTCAAGAGGTCACATATATTTTTGGGTTTAGCATAGTAAAAAAGGGAGATGATATTTTCATTAAAATTGAAGCTTTTTATTTCAGCTATTTTTAGAATAAACATATTTATTTATTGCTCCAATTATGTTTCCTTTGGAAAGCTTTCCATTTTCAGTGAAAAGTTAACAATATAATTCAAATTAAAAAGAAATTGGGGAAAAATAGTTATTTATTTTTTAAAGTTTCCTTTTAACCATCAGATTGAAAAATCAATCATTGACATGATTAATAGTTGTGACTGATTCTGCATTTCTCACCTCTCTGTGTGTTGAGGTGTGTGCTGATTCCTGCAAAGGCCAGGAGACACATTTCCTTCCACCATTTACCCCACCCTGCAACGTTTAATGTTTGTCGAGAGACATTCGCTGTGACTTCTGCCTTTCAGTTAAACATCGACTATTAGTTGCTGCTAAAAGCAAGATCCTTTCTTATCTCGTATGGCAAATTGTAGGGTTTTTTTTCTCTCCGCACAGGCAAACAGATCTTTTTATAGATGTATAATCTTCAAATGGAGATGTCACTCACAAAACAATTTTGATTTCATAAAAAATTCTGTTTAATAAATATTTTGTTAACATTTAAAAAATTCCTTTATTTCTCTGAATGATTAAGTAGTGATCATTTTTTGATTGTGTTTTTGTGGTTTTGCCTGTGTGTCTTGGGGCTTTTTTGTTTGTTTGTTTTATTTTACCCCAAATTTTGGGGGGAAAAAATAAGTTGTTCAGGGGACAAAAATATCACAGTTTCAGGCAGCGTTCTGCAGGCCTGTTTATAGTGAACCACAGAGGGGAGATTGTGGGATCTTGCTTGAAGAAGAAAATGAAACAGAATTCTAAAATCATTTTTAGTTTTGTTGCTTCTGTGAAAACATGTTAAAGATCATTACTTTTAAGATAATGATAATAAAGTGAATTCAAGCACACACAAGTTGAAACCTTGAGAATAATGTGGAAAGAATGGACCATATGAGAGCTGTTCATTACATTTTGGTGTTATGTTAATGGGGAAGGATGAGACGTTTGCAAACAAATGGGAGGGGCGGGACACAAAAGAACCACCACAGTATAAGGGAAAAGGGGATAAAATAAAGCACATGGTACTTGGGTATAAAAAAAATTGAGAAATTGTAGCAAATAGCTAATCTGAACAAAACAAGGTAAGTGAAAACAAGCTCAAAACTGTGGGAAGCTGAGATTCTGTTGATCTGTGCTTTGGCAGTAGTCTCAAAGTCCTTTTTGGATAACTTGTACTGCAGATCTAAACGATGAAAGAGTTTAAGTCATGAAGTACCAATATAAAATTAAACTTCGTGAAATGTCTGGTTTCTGGGGGATATATCCTGGATCTTTTTCTCTTCTAAATAGTTCAAGTATTTTTGAACTCAGAACATCCATATCTGCAAATTCCTTATTTCACACTGCATAAGACTTTCAACTACAGCACTATTCAATTTGATATGGGTAGATAGGAAGATTTGTGATGGAAACTGAGTGCTTCAAGCCAAAGGCTAAATTCTCCTCTCAGTGGGCTGGTACTTAGGTGCCTATCTGTTATCAATATTGTCAAGAAAACTATCACATGCGTGAAAATTCTTGGGCACTGGACTACAACTGCATCCTCCATATTTGAAAGGAGCATTAACCTAAGTATTTCAAACAGCATATAAGCCTTTTTTAAATATAAGTGATATAGGTATCATTTTCCATGTCATAAGTTCTTTTGGATTTACGAATTTGTAGTTTTGAAAATTAAATGCTGCTATTGATTAAATGTAAGACTTGTTCCAAGCTGTGAATCAGGTCTAATGGCTATCAATAATTTGTTATTTCACATTTGAGACACTACTGATTTTTCCGCATGCAGACAAGATTATCATTTCGTTAAATAACTCAGTTTTGTATACCTGGTGCTTTTCTTTAAGAATTTTGTATTGGTTTCGGCTTTTTTTGAAGCTGCATAATTTCACTGCCAATGAGTGACTTGAATAATTCAGTTGCAAAATCAATAAATTCTACCCTGCCATGCAAAAATGTAAGTTGATAAAAATGAGGTTTCAATCTGTATGTTTTTAATATACAAGACAGAGAATTCACAAAGTTAAGTCTCTGCATGTGTCAATAGGAGGAACTGCTAATACTTTTAACATCTTTGATGTTGTGTTGCAGTTTGAAGCAACCTGAAGCCAAATCAAGAGAGCCTGAAAACATGATGGCAGTTTGCAGTGAAGGCAGAAAGTCTCTCAACTTATGCCATCAGCTGTGTGCTGAGCAACAGTCTGAAGTTTAGTCTAAATCTGTACAAAGGTCCTGGAATAAGATAAAGGATGAGATCTCCCTCAGCCTTGGTAAGGAAGCAGGTCAACAGTACACGGAAATGGCATTTTCTGGTTTTTAACTAATACTATCTTTCACATTACCTTCAGCAGAAAGATTTTGATAAGAGTACTATGGTACAGTCTCCAAGAAAGACAGAAAAATTGAAATGTCACAAAAGCTTGAGGCTATTACAGAAAAGAGGCTTGCTTTTAAAACTAAAATAGCCCATGGTATGTTCTCTTAGATGGTCATCTGGATGTGTACTGGTTCCAAGTTTCATGAGAGCTACCAGATTCAGCACTCCTGGAATCATTGATCAGTGTTTGGTTTCTGACTTCTGACCACAAGGAAGGGGTGGTAGTGAAATCCACTGGACCACTCAGCCGGAGCAGTTCTGGACACAGAGAGAAACAAAACTCTGAGCACTTAGACTTAGCTTGACAACCAAGCAGGGATTGTCTGGGCAAGGCTGCCTCAGAGGGCTTCTTGTGAATCACTGTTTTGCAAACAAGTTCCACCCCATTCTTGTTAAGACACCCCTCCGTACTGGCTCCATCCACATCAGACTTGTTTATCATATTTTCACAGACACAAGCTACTGATTTGCATATGAGCAAGTAGTAGTAACACTAGTTGCATTGCCATGATCACCTTAATTTTGTTTTATTTTTTTATTTCAATATTAAACTGTTCTTATCTCAGGCCACAAGTTTTCTCCCTTTTATCCTTCTGATTCTGGGAGTGAGTGAGTAGATGGGTGGGGCTTAGTTATCAGCACAGATTAAATCACAACAGCCTCCTGCAGTCAGAATCTGTGTCTGAGCCCTGAGTTATGTTAACAGCCTTGCAAAGAAGGAAAAAGGACCTGACTCAGAAAAAGACTTCTTCAGCATGTATTCGGGTTTTAAGCTTTAGCCTTGTTTAGTGAATGGAACTTCAAAGAGGTTTAAACTTATAATTTAGGTGCTTTTCTTATCAGTATTATTACCAATAAAATTTCTTGTTCTGGAACCAGTTTATATAATGGGAAATTTTGGAGTACTTGAAATAAAATTTGTATGGCATGTTCTATATTGTGTAACCCAGGACTTTTCCTTAGTAACTTTATGGCCAATCACAGTTTTTGATATGCTTTGCCACTTCAGTAACAGAGCTATTATGTTCTGTTAAATTTCTCCAATATCTCCAAAAAAGCAACTTGAATTGTTCTTTAATTTATCTGTTCGACGTAGTGAAATCTTTGTTGGAAAAACATGAGAAATTCTAAATGGTACTTAAGATATTTAGATAGCAGCAAAGCAATTTAAACTATATGAAATACCCCATATCTCTCCCCAGAAATATTTTTGAGGAAAGGTGTTTTTTCAGAAGAAGAAACATCCTTTTTCAGTCCCTATCTACCTTTAGATTATTTTGTTATTTTTACACTGAATTACATATTCTGACAGAAAAGGTATTTAAAGTTAGAAAACTTCAGGATGTGAGGGCTCCCAATCTTTCTTCCACAGTGGAAAATTATATATATAAATAAGTATATATTCAGGGAAACATGAATACTCTTACATCTGCACATTCTCATGAATTTCAGTCCCAGAAGCAAAGTACTTGTTCATTTCTCATTCTTACTAATATCAACATGTTTCTGTTACCACTAATATAAATCATCAAGGCTTATTTTGACTTCATAGGTAATTTTCTTCTAGCTCATTTAATAATTTAGAATAATCAGTAGTGTTTAAAGTCTTAGCAATTTTGAAGTTGTGTTACAATCAAAATGCATTTAGATTGCCATGCAATTCAACCTTACAAATCACCAGCCAATCAGCACCCCCGATGCTGTGAAGCACTCTTATCTTGCTCTAAGTGTTTTCTCATGCTACTCTTAACACACTTGGAAATTGAGAACACTGACTGCCTTTGATGCCTGCATCTATTTGGTGTTTAATATCTGAGACTTCACCCCTATTCTTTTCAATTTGGTGTGGCTTTTCAGCTGTTGCTATCTTTGTAATAGGCCTATTCAATTTAAAAGTAGATTTAACTAAATATTATAAAGAAATAAATTATGAATGAGTGAATGAATGAATGAATGAATGAATGAATGAATGAATGAATATATGAATGANAATGAATGAATGAATGAATGAATGAATATATTTTGAAATGTGGGAACTCTACTTAGGGTCTGTTTGACTCCAAGGAAATTATGAACTTCAGGATAGTTTTAAGTTTATTTAGATTTCAATAGCACAATCATTGCATTGTCAAGGATGGTGGGGAATGGATATGGCTTGCTTCTTCTATTCCAGACTAAGCATGGAAACAGCAGGAATGAATTCTGCAACCTTTAGAATAATTCCTGCCTTCCAGTTTATGAATCTTGGAGGATCTGGAGAGTTCACATTGTTTTTTGTGATCAAAGATTAAATCCTTTTCCCTTCCTTTGTGATAATGGAGAAAAAATTTCTAACTCTCTTTTTTGACATTAGTAGTGTTTTTATTTCTCTTTTTAAAAATTTTTGCTTTTGCCTGAAAAATAATATTTCATTTTTATTAGCAATATAATTTTCTAATGTGAGGAGCTCTATCAGCTTGTGTAAGAATAAGCCATACTCTATTCAAGCTCAAGGTAGATATAAGTTTAAATATTAACATTTCTTATTTTAGTTGATAACATCAGTAAAGTAATTTGCTTAAATGAAATTCTGTTGTCTCCAGTCTTCAGAAACTCTAATTTTTGAGAAGAAAAAGAGATTAACTAGGGACATGCACCTGTTCCATCAGCCCAACTGCCAGCATGAGCAGCAAAAGACCCAACTCCACAACCAAATTTTTCTTATTTTAATTTTTTTTCTTAATATGCAGTCCTCTGCTTTATTCCTACCATTCCATATTTTGGATAACTTCATTGAATGAACAAATAGGAAAGTGTCTAAAAACTAGAGTATTTCAAACTAAATCCTAATCACTGTTCTCTAAATTCCACCTGATTAACGTGTATCTTCTACATCTAAAGTATAACCTTGGTTATTTTGATTTGTAATTCGGCTAAGAGTATAGTACTTTCCTTCCGTAATTCTTTCATTGAAGATTAGGAGAAAAGTCTAATTACTTAATTTTTTGTACTTAACTATCAGTTACTCCTCAAGGAGCAAGTTTACTATTTTGCATGTAAAATGTTAAGGAGATGCCCACACCCTAAGTACACATAGAAATGTTACGTTTGGCTTGTGTAAGAGAGAAACACAGAATGCAAAGCCTACTGCTGCTCTTTTTTAACCGAGCTCTTTCATACATCAGTGATAACTAACACAGATATCTCTAGGTGGTTTTATGTATTGCATTGTACAGGATACAGACATATAAAGAATTTCAGTTTCAGCCATATTTATCTTTCTCTGATCTTCTGCCAGCTATACATCTCACCTGTGTAGGTCCAATCTCTCTTTACACACCTCTTCAGCTTTTGGCAGAACTCTCTTGTCCAAATCCTGGCCTCTGACAAAGACCTCGACCTGTTACCCATCTTCTCTCTTCCCACGCTTATCTAATTTACGTCTCACCCACCATGACTCTCGTCAAAGTCTCCTCCTTAGCTTCTCACTGCAGCTCCTAAACAACCCCCTTCTCTCATCTCTCATCCTCTTCTACTCACCCAACTCTTCAGACACTTCAAGCCTCATTTCTCATCTTTCACCCTCCTCTTCCTTAAATGGCCAGCAGTACCCTTCCTCCTTTGCCTTCTTTCCCTCCCAGAAGAACAGCCCCTGTTAACCCCGGCACAGCTTATTTCTCAATTCCACTTTCCCCATATAGGTTTTTACAGATGCTTTGCATGCTTTGGATTAGGCAGGAAGGGCATCAACAGTGTTTAAGGCACACTCTTACAGGCAGTGCTTTTTAGATCAAGCACCAGGATCTGACACCAGCTGCGGGGGCTCAGAGCTGAGAGGAAGGGGAAGTCCCAGTCCCATGCAGCATTAGGGTGGGACTATGCTCAACACATAGAATAATCAAGAATTCCAGCTAAATTTTTTTTTCCCTGAGTATTTACAAACAATATTGTTTTGAAAGTTTGCTATTTTACACAAATGTAAGCAGATATTCACAAGATGGCAAAAGGCACGTCTTCAGTGCACTTCAAAATTCTTCTTCAGGGATTTGCAGTACTTGAGCACATCAAAGATGGACTGTCAGAATTTTGCAATATAAGGAAAACTGTCTTTTTACTTAATTTTCAGATAGGGTTTAACTATTTTTTACTGAAATTAAACATATGAGCCTAAAGCATGACAAATTTCAGCTTAGTTGGTTGCATTTTGACAGAAATGTAAACACCCAAAACACAACACTTGAGAGTTTCTACTTGTGCCATCTTGAAAGATGCATGTGTGTGTATGAAATGCATGCAGACACACACACAAAATTTATGTACTCCATATGCATCTGGTGCGGTATAATGTGTCATGGTGTAATTTGTGCCCAAAAATTTTAATTCAAAATTAATGCTTTTCTTCCTAAAGCATCCGCACACAAGAAAAGCAAATTAAAACACGGCAGAGAGCAAAAGTCTCAGTCACATAAAACAGATTAGAAGACCACACAGGATTATCTTAATGTAAAATCCTAATTTAAGATAAATTTTTGAGATACACGGAATATTTCTGCTGTGTGGATCACTTTCTGCTGTGTGGATCACTCTTGCTACACATGTGATTTTATTACTTAATCTGCTAAACGTAGTTGCAACTGTCCTCTTTTACACCTCCAGGGGGAAAAAAAATCAGAATGGATTATTCAAAAGATTTAAATCCCTTTGAGACATGTCCCTTCCAGCAATACTATAAATTCTTTTGCACTCCAAGGTTAGATGCTATGTTGGCCTTGATTTAAAACCCAGGATTCTGTGGAAAATGGCAATGATATCCAGCTCTGACAAATTGAATTGGTCTCAAGGTATTGAAGGATGACTAATAAATCTGAGACTTGATCCCGAAGCTTTGCTACACATGCTTTGAGTCTCTTTCTTTTTGAGATATTTGAGATACTCTTATATATTAAAATCATGTCATACCAGGAATCTATTTAATTGACTTAAGCCATGTTTGATATTTTCCTTCAGGGTAGAAATGAAAACTTTAATGAAGTTTGAGTGAATCTATCTTGCCTGCATGTTAGAAACAACTATAATTTGCTTTAGGTCAATGCTACTAAACATTTCATTGACTAAAGCATACAGGAAAGAATTTCTGTGTAGACAAAGAAGATAACATGTGCCAGATTGCTGGCATATTTCTAGTGTTAAGGAACTTATTTCTAGGAAAGGATCGATGTATATTCAGTATATGAAACAGAATCACTGGGGTTTGACAGAAACCAGCAAGTGTGAGGCTTATGTTTTGCCATCACATTGATATTCAGGCTGAAGACTTTTCTGTAAGGGCCAGTCAGCCATCCTGCATGCTAAGCCGTCCATCCAAAGGATGCATAACACGATGAGCTGAGTTTGCAGTGGAGTGAAGAGTCTAAAATTCAAATCAGTTATTTGTGAGTTCAAACTGGAATAGTTACTAAAATATAAATTCACTTTTTGAATTGGTCTCTTTTCCCTTTTACAGAATCACATATTCACAGAATCATCTTTGGAAGAGACCTACACCATGATCCAACCCTCAAGCACCCCACAGCACCATCAGCATCACCACAATCACCCCTAAACCATATCCCCAAGTGCCACATCCATACACCTCTTGAACACTTCCAGAGATGGCCACTCTACCACCTCCCTGAACAACGTATTCCAAAGCCTAACCACTCCTTCTGAGAAATTTTTTTTCTAATATGTAATCTGGACCTCCCCTGGCACAATTTATAGACATTTTCTCTTGTCCTTTCAGCTGATACATGGCAGAAGAGAGTGACCCCCACCTCACTAAAACCTAATTTCAGGCAGTTGTAGAGAGCAATAAGGTCCCCCTGAGCCTTCTCTTCTCCAGACTAAATAACCCCAGCTCCCTCAGCTATTCCTCACAAAACATGTCTTCTAGACCCTCCTTAATTTCAGTCCGTACTCTTTGCTTCACTTAAGAACACTACTTTGACTAACTCATTTATAAAACTGGTCTAATAATTTTGTGTGCTGGAAATCATCCCAAGATGCACAAGGAATCACATAGCAGCCACTAGCTTTCTCTTTCATCTGCATGGAATGCCAACATATTTTGTTAGGGACTAATGAAAAGCCAGACAAAATTATTTTTCATACCTAATTAGTTTGAGGTAACCACAAAAAAACCCCCATTCTCCTAAGTCTTAACATCCCCCAGCAGCCGATGAACCTCTTCTCATCTTCTTTCACCAAGTTTGATCTTTAATCCTTTTAATTTTTCTCTGTTTCCTATTAACTGTTAGCCATACTTACTTTTTAAGGCTATAGATTGTGACCTTGTGCACCTTAAAAGATACCTAGATTGTTAATGGAGGAAAAAAATAAATCAGTACTTTTTTTTCTCTATAAAAACCAAAAGCATTATCATTTGAACTTTTCTTATTTCTCTTCTAAAAGCAGAATGTCACTGCCAATCAAACTTGAAATAAGCTTCAGTGAATTTGCTTCAATTCTTCTGTTAACTTGACTCAAACTGTGTGCTGTGCCAGCCAGGTCAACAACCTAGTTAAATGAACTCAGGAAAACTTTGTTGTGAAATCAGGAATCTTTTCAAAAATAGAAAAGTAATTGCCTATTTCTAAGCTACCTGTGCAAAAAAAGAAAAAAAAAAGAGACAAAAAGTCTCTAGCTCTTAAAGCAATTTTCATTTAATTAAAATTTAATGGATATGGCTTACATCTCTGGAAATGCTCATCCAGTTTTCGTGATTTTGGCCTATTTAGTGCTGCTATTGATTGTTCTGAGGCTGGTAGACGGTGGAAAACCATATAAAACACAAGGTCACCGGTTGGCAAATGTTAATCTCTTCTATTACCCACAGGCAGATTCTGAATGTGAACATCTGTTAGCAGAGAAACTCATAATTACAGCAGGATCACCCCCAGGATTTATCTGGACAGAGTGTGTCTCGCTCCTCTATTAGCCTCATTCCAGAGTTCCCACCTAATACTTATAGATGTGTACCTGAAACATTCTTTTGAGTTCAGTCTCACAGAAACCCTTCTGTGACTTTAGAATTCAGTTGTGGGGATTTTGCCTGTGAAAGAGAGCCCATAATTTTACAAGGCATGGAGTCTTACTTACAAAAGATAAAGATAATTTCGTACAACTGATGAATCAGAGCATCTGGCCCATTTTCCATCTTGTTGCCAATTCTATTCTTGGTACAAGGTTACTTCAGCTTTGGCTGATACTAGAGACAACCCTAGCAACACACCAGCAGCCAAAGGAATAATGGTGCTTGAAGTCTGTGGTGATGGTTAGAACTGCCAGGAAAAAAATACAAAGATGCATCTGAAATAATTCTTCATATGCAGCATGGGTACATAAATAAGTAAAAAAAAGTTGTCAAGAAATCTGCTCCAGGAACTGTGAGACCCATTGTGGGGTATGCATTCCCTTTGGTCACAATGAACACCATGGCATAGGGAAAATGTAGGCATCAGACTCAGAAAATCCTTAGAGGCAGAAATTAATTTTGACTTTGAGGATCTGGATCCTCAGAGCTAGATCAAAGTCGCTTCTAACATAGAAAATGGGGATTTTAAAGGAATAACTGCTGCACTTGTTTCTGATGAGGAACGTGGAAAAGATGAAGGCTCAGTGGCCTCAACCTGTTTGTTACAGAAACACCAATTTATCTTAATTTTCTTGAAATACCAAAACTCCAAAAGGCAAGATATCAACAAAGTGTCACTCGGTTGGATGCCACCCCCGCCCAGATGAGAACCTGAGCTGGTGATTCTGACTGGAAAGCTCATGGCCTAGGGACAGGCAGCCTCTCTCTCCATGTACTTGCAGAGATCTGGACTTGCTTCCTTCCCCTCTCCTCTTGGGTTGCACAGGAACCAGGAACCACTGCCCCAGGCCATCTCACCCCTGGGATGAGGCACTTAACTTTTGGAGGTTACACTGCAACAGCAGCATAGTAAGATGGATATTCTGGTCACCACTGTTCTCTATAGATTGTGCACAAGGGTTGTACTGCGTACTAAGCATCCTTACAGTGACAACAAAATAGTCTTTTTTTTGTACTACTTATGCTCAAAAAGCTTTTTCCAAAGGACTGTAATTTTCAAAAAAATTTTTAAGGAAGCAGAAGAATTGCTACTCAATGGAAATTTCAGTATACTCATTGCTACAGCCCTTTTTAAAGAGGTCATATTACTTCTCAGCACCATCACTAAAGGCACCCTTGAACAGATAAATGGATTCTACTCTAAAAAAAGTAAAATTATCTGTTGGGTAGAGACCAAACATGGTAAATTTCATCCCAGGATCTCATCACTCAAAGAAAATTATGTCTATCTCATTTTTCAAGCTTCAGGTGCAGTTACTTAGGTTAAAATTAGTTTTAAAATAGGAAATAGCTGTAAAATTTACACCGAGAACTGTTGATTTGCATTCTTTTTAAATTATAGGTGAATTAAAGCAGATCAAGAGGATTTTGCTTGATAATAGTTGAAAAACATCTTTCTGAAGGGAGAAAACTGTAGAAAATATTCTAAAAGCAGAATGTTTCCTTCCATGAACACAAGATCTTAGAAATTAGGAATTATGATGGAAACTTGTTTGTAGTCTAAGACTGATGCAAATTCTCCTGCTGATGGTTTGAATTAACAAGATATTAGCCATTAGCCAGAAGATATAATTCTGCTCCCAAACTGACCTGCGTGTCAAGGTAAAATAACTTAGGTATTGTGCCACTATAACGTGGCCATAAGATTTCAGGACCAGGAATTGTCTTCTACCAGATCTGATCACAGTGGACTGCGGACATGCATATTTTCATCTGTTAGAATAATTCTGATTTTATGTAACAGGCACAGGTACACATCTGCTGTAAAAGAACTCGACAGTGTTAAACTACACAAGCGGCACCAACCTACAATACAAGTTGAATGTCAGGAAAGTAAGTGAGAAAGCATATTTCTGTTAGTAAGGGCAGTAACTCTACTGTAGAACTGACTGGAATTTTTTTTTTTTTTAAGCCATTGGAAAATACGAATTAGAAAAACAGGGGCTTTTAAAATAATTTACCAGTTTAGCCAGTGTTTCGGTTTGTCCACAGTTTTTAGCCACAATATAAAAATTTTAAATTCTAAAATATAGAAATTTAGTCTTAAAAAAATTAGATTTTCTCAGATTACTCATTTTAAGCCCATAAGTGTTGACTTCTATATGCGTACAGGAACTGTTCTGGTGTGAATCTGTCAATCTGTCCTGCACAAGGTAAATGACCACATAAAGAAGCGCCTCTTCTTTTAATGACATGTTGTGATAAAAGTTGAAGCTGTCACGATGATGTAAAAAAGACTTGTTCACACCCCTGTTTTCCCATGACTCCTTATCAGAATGTTTGCCAATAGTCTTGGACTAGTGTAAGTCTCTTTCTAGTGTAACTGATCCTATGTAATTGGAACAGCTCCAGCAGACCGATTACTCCATCCAGAATAGCCATTAGCCTGGTGCATAATCCACATACAGGCAAGTCAAAGGCTCAAGTTTTTCAGAATTTTGAAAGGAAGAATTTATACTCATACTTACCAATTTTGCCTCAGACAGGACAACATAAAGAAGACAAAAATGCCAGTAATATTGGTACGAAATGAAAAGTGTTACACACAAAATTGATATGTGTGAATGGATATGAATAAAATCCATTTTATGACCATTTTGTTCACTTTAGTGACCATTCTCATATATTTCCTTTCAAACAAATGTTTGAAAAAAAACATGTGCCATGTTTTGTGAGGAAAAGCTGCAGAACCAATATGCAGTGTTGAGAAAAATGTTCCTATTGTTTCTTTACTGCAAACCACAAAGACACACTGAACAATAAAGCAAACATAAAGAAAACATTTGGAAAAAATTAGCCAATCAACAGTCTAGAAGGCTTTTCCAAGTGTACTATCCTTTGCTACTTTGATTTGAGCATGACCTTTCGAAAACTGTTTCTGGAAAACAATAGAATTCCCGGTTTCCAGCATTATTAATGCTATCACAGTGAATATTTTCTCAAAAAATATGAAAATGTAGAAACTGCTCTGATGATACAAAGAATGCTCTAAAAATCTCCAAGTATGCAGTATCAGGGATTTTACCATCTTGAGGGGTCCCAGGCTATATACCTTTACCGTTAAGGCACATCTCCACTGTATTTATAAAAAACAATGTCATTATTCAACAAAGTTTGTAAGATTCATTCCACAGGGAAGAGACAAAATAAGAAATGTTTATGGTTTTATACCTTCCTAACATGGTGTCTTGGCAACTCTGCTCTCTACATTCAATTGCCACCGAATGTCTAATTAGCCAAAATGTCCACTTACCCATTTATTTACTCTCAAGAGCTGGTCTAAAAGTTACAGCTCTGACTGACTACCAGGCAACATAGGTATGAATATGCTTCCTTTTTCTCCCTCTCAGGCTATAACTCTCTCTAAAACATCAAGCAAATACTACGCATGACTACCTCCCAAATCTTGATCAAAAATTAATTCCAATAATTCTATTAGTACATCACTTAAACCCAGGATCTCCATCTGAAGACCTTCCTCAGGTGTCCTCAGATGCTACAGCAATTACATGTAGGTATAAAGATTCTCTGTAAAGCATTCAGGTTTTAGAATGTGGAAAGGTTTTTAACAACTATGCTTCAGGTGCACAACCTTCAGAAATGGGAATGATTTCAGTTATATTGCTGTGCTTCTTGTCACACAGCTCTGGTCCATTTTTCTGGATAATTCTAACTTTCATTATGGCACAATGAACCTTCATGCTCGACTCATACTTTCAGTACTTCTGTAGGGTCTATAAGATGGAAGTGAAGACACCAAAATGTGAAGCAATGAATATAAAGATGCTCAAGTATTTTATTTATTCTGACTTTTAGATTGGAGCAATTAGGTGGGGGGTTTTGTGGGGGTTTCTTTGTTTGGTTGTTTGGTTGGTTGTTTTGGACTGCGGCTGAAAACAAGTAACTTTTTCTTCATAAAGTACTTTACTCACCGAATGTCTGGAGATATGAATGGAAGAACATGAAATGCCGTAAGAAAACTAAGTCACTGTCAGAGTAAGAGCTGATCAAGACTCAATAAAGGATTTTAGCAGATTGCTAGAGTGTGTAGGTCTCCTGGGATTCTTCTAGAGCTTTGATTTCAGGAACTGCAATGATGAAGGAAACAGTGTGGTTGTTTTACAAGAAAACAACGTTATTTTAACAGAATTCTACTTCATAACAGGTCTGACTTGCAGTAAGCTTCTTCTCTTCCTTTGTTTTCCTCACTACATTTATAGCAGTCTATCATTATAGCTTTAATCTTGAAACTACAGCTTCCCTTTCCAAATATGTATAAGAGCTGGAAGAGTTCTAAAGTTATCTTATTTTTAGCAATAACAACAGAAGTTTAGAACTTTATTCTGATCACTATTTTAATAAGAAGGAAGAAGAAGATAGGAAAAGTTTTTTTCTTTAAATCTTACTAAAATTTTCTTTACATGCTCAAAGCAAATCAGTATAATACAACATTAAATCTTAAATGTATTTAATTACCTATCTTTTAAGCAGTTTCTTTCATCTTCCTTTTAGGTACTGAATCTTGGCATCTTTCTCTCATCATATTTGTTCCCATGAGAAGTGCTTTTAGTCCTTGCACTGTGATTTAACCCTTTGCGTTTTTGACAATTTGACTTCTCTCTCCTCGAACAACAGGCATTTACTCAGAAATTCAATTTGTGTTCCACCCAAGTAGCATAGCAGGTTATTTTCTGTAAGCTGAGATTCTGATGTTGTTTATGTATTGCATATTAACCTTTTCTTTCAACCCAAGAAATCTTATTTATATTCCAGCAGAGCAGGTGAATGAGGCACTCTATCAATGATAAGCAGAACTTTGGAGCCCATGAAGTGCATGTAGGGTGAGTGCAGGGGGCAACTGTCACAGTGTTCATAACTACATTTTTCTGATGATGTATACTCAGGAAGTCTTTCCCCTTTTCAACGGGCACATTTTTATATGGCTTTGTTATTGTCCAAGGGTAGGGGACACATAGCATGTCAAACAAGTCTCTGCAAGTGACCGGAGGATGGAAAGCCCAGCCTAAAAAATATAGGATACAAAAATCTTCTTTGTTTTCTTACAAACTTTTCTAAGCTCTTTTTTTTTTCCTGAGTTATTCTTATCAGTCTCTCCAACCTTGTGTCAAGAACACTGGCTACTAGTCTAGTAACTGAAAAGATATGATCATTAACAGAAGGTTTAGGTTTACACTATGTGGAAAAAATGTGTAGGATATATACTGTGAAATAGAATTCACCTATTATTGTTATCAGCCAAATATACTGTTCTACACTGCTCACTACTATCATGCTGGAAAGCTGTTTATTCTTAACAAGAGGGGAAAAGAAGTGACTCTAGAAGGTAATTGCACTTATGTCAGCAGAGATATTTCTAACAGGATGTCACTGGGGTTTTTTTTCCTTATAAACTATTGCAAAGAAATTAGGTCAGTTGTTTTTCTTTTCCACAGATGAACATTGTAGTTGGGGTATCTGCATTGTTTAGATGCAGAGAACTATAATCTACTGTCACAAAAGTGGCTATGTTTGCAGGAAACACTGAAGAAAAATATTTTATTGTCTTGTGCTTGCAATGTCTACAGTTGTTGTCTCCCAGCTTCTGGTTACAGAATTCTCTGGAGAAGGGATTGAAAATGACAGCTATGAAACTGCTCCCAAGGACAATTTCCCAAGGGTAGGACACAAGGTAAAAGGGGCAGAGTTTTGGGTACAACATGAAACAGTGTGGACATTTATGAAGTGCTGGACCTTGTCAGTGATCACAGGAATGTGCTGTCACTCAGACTGTTGTTCAGAGCTCTCTAAGGCTGTGTCCAAATGACCCAGTCTGGGATGACTCTCCCAGTCTTTATGACATGCATCTCCCAGATGAGTCAATACTCACTGTAGAACATGGCACAGGCAGTTTCTTCTGCCTCCTCTTCCTTATACAATGATTTCCACAGGAAGGAAACTGGGAGAAGAGGTCCAGTGGGAGTTGCAAGGCGTTGCATTCAGAGCTCTGATCAAGATGACTGACATTACAACTGACAGAGCGACTGGTCCACAGTCTTGATATAGTTTCAGTAAATGGGCTCAAACGTAGTGCACCAAAGTAATTTGAGATTATACCATGTTTTTCTGGGGTCTACACTGCCTGTTGTATGTGATATCTGAAGAGCAGCTAAGGCGTCATAAAATCCTGTGAAAGAACAGCAGTAGTGCTGAGTGGGACTGATCATAAAACACAATTTGCTCCGAGAGGTCCTGTACAGAATCTCAGTTCTAATTGCTGAACTTGAAATCTTGGGCATATGTCAGAACTTTAACTTCTGTTTTCCTGCTTTGAAAACCTGTGATTGATCATTCTTTCTGAATTTTGAATAAATTCATTTAGTTTTTGTTTTATTAAATAGCTGCACTTGACAAATTCAAAAATCTTCATTAGATATTATGTTTTCACAAAGAAAATCTCCAGAGAATTTAAATCACAACAACAGAAAAAACAGAAACTCCCCCTTCCTGCCATCCCCAAGTATCTAAAGGTTTCTCAGAAATTCAGAACATTCCCCTCAGGTTTCATCCCCAACAAAACCAGACTCCTATTTCCTTTAACACACTGCCTAATGAAAAAAAGCAAGTACTCCAACATATAAGATTTTTAATCATCCAAAGTGATGACTCTGTAATACAAATCAAGGAATTAGCAGAAACTGATTTTAAATAGGAGATACAACAGAAGTGCCTTGGGGCAAATCAAAAGTCAATCTGTACTTCTACAAAACTGTGAGGCTGAATTTCATTCAATTTAAACATGATTTTCACAGTAATTCCATATGTAATGTGCCATTTTTTTTGAGTTGGAATAAATTAAAACAAACCTTTTATTATTACATATTATGAAAAGGCTAGACTGATCACATCTTTTCTGACCCTTCATTACATGGTTATGTAGTTACCGTATCAAGGAAGTGTTTGCTTTGACGTCTTGTATTCTTTCATAAGATCCTTTTTCTATAAGACACGAACATTGAATTCAATGCTTTGCTATTGCACTTGAGTTCTGCTGATAGCTCTGGACAGAAGTTTAGGGACAGTTATAGATGGGAAAGTAACTAGAGGAAGGAAAAGGAAAGACATCTTGAAACTTATGGGTATTGTAGATGGGTGTCTAAAGTTACTACAGAAAAAGAATAAACATGTTTGCAAATCTATCATGTCTCATAGCTGCACTGGACAGTGATATAATCTCATTTTTAGAAACATTAGAAGACATTACAAGATCAAAAAACTATGAGCTCTGACATGTCTTTTCTCAACAGATATTTTGAGTAAATGGGGCAACATGTCATGCCGGAGGGTTAAGATTTTGTTTGTTTATTACGCAGCAGCCACAGTACTGCAGAGGTTTTTTCTGTGGACTTTGGATACTTAAATAAAATTCATGGAAAATTCAGTTACTCTGTATCACCAATCTTTTGTATCATGAAGGAATATAATGTTCTAGGAGCATTTTGCTTACTTGAAGCAACAAAAAACTTTAATTAATCCATATTTTTTTAATAAGTGGAGCTCTTGTGATATACAGTTAGTCACTGTGTAGACTTTTATGATGTAATTTTTCATCAGCCTGACAGTCCCACAAATTTCATCCTAAATTACAACTCATTTTAATTTGATTCTAAACTATAACTCCTGTTAATTGTGAAGGGGAACTAAATACAGAATAGCAGGGCAGGTATGCAGCAAGTATTAGAGTCCACAGCCAAGAAAAGTCTGGGCTCTATTCATGCAAACATGGGTGTGTGTTGCCTGGCCTATGAACTGGTACATTTTTACTCAACTCTCCATATTTTAGCTACAGCTAAGCTGTGCAAATGAAAGTCTTTTGAATTGTTCTATGAGGAGTTTCAATATGAATGTGAATACTGTCTAAGTTAAAACACTTTATAATCATGTTGGTGGTATTTCTAGAGTGGGTATCATTTTGGTCAAAAGAGATTTTGAGGCCTAGGACAATCACATCTAGGACTCTTAAAAAGATAATCACAATATTTTTAGTCACATTTACTTGTGTATTCACAAATCCACAATGCAACAAAACTAGATAATTTACAAATACAGTGAATGGATAACTGAACATGAAAGATTTACATATAAATACTTTTATCTGGGAATATTGCAGGTCATTATTTAGAAGTTTGTTCAGAATAATATATTACAATTCAGGAGACAGCATTTGGAGTAATATTAGATAATTTTATGGAAACAAAATCTTAATAGTGATTAAAAAACCCCTAACAACCAACAATCTGAACCCTGTGGGTTGGTAGGAAAGGAGTAAGAGATTCAATTTGCAATTGAAGACTTTGTTGTACACACGATTTTTAATACAGAAAAATCCTGGTTGTTCAATGTCAGAAATCATGAAGTGCAATTAGAAAAGACACAGATAGCAATAATGGAGGTCACTGAAATTATTTTAATGGTGGGATAGATTGAGACTATTCGACCTGGAGAAGAAACAGCTTGGGAGGAGTACAACAGTCTGTGATTGTGGGTAGCACTGGGAGTAATTATTCAAAATTCAAGAAGAAGAGGCAATAAATTAAATTATTATATGACAGAAAGAATAAATATCTCTATATTTACTCATATTATTCTCTGTACAACTACTCTGCCCACCTCTGAAGAATGATACTAGAACAAACAGATAATTGGTTTTAACCAGTTGTGCTATTCTTATGGGGAATATTTCCTACGGCCATTCCATGTAAGTGTTTGTAATAAATATCTGTTACAAAATCCCCTCTTGTCTTGAATCATCCCACTGGTAATTCAAAAGTGTGCTAAGTGCAAAGCAGCACAGGGTGTCTTCAGATAATGCCTTTTTGAATTCCTGCTATGCTGTACCAAGGGAAAAATATGGTCTACTAAGTTTGTTAGCATGAGGCAGATATCTACGGGTTTATAAAGCACTTGAATTCACATCATGGCATTTTCAAGAGCAACTGTGAAGTTTTAGCTTTACAACCAAAGTGAGGGCTGTAACAAGATTTTAAAGCTCATGTACTCCTGCTATAAAACAAGGCTTCTAAATTCACTTGTACATTAAACTTAAAGCACTAACTTTTAGGAATCTTGCTATAGGACAATTTAAAAAAATATACTTATCTGAGAACAGAAATCTAAATTACTTCAAATGTTATTAATATTATTTCCTGGGGGTTTTTGTTTGCTTTTGGAGGTTTATTTGTTTTGTTCATTGTTATTTTGTTTTTGTTTTGTTTTGGTTTTGTTTTGTGAAGTGTTATGCTTTGGGAAAAAATACCTTTGTTTCTGTGAAAATTAATGAGCATTAGAAGTGTTTATGTGGGTATTTCATACTCCTTTCACTGTAGTGCTCGGTTTATTCTTAGATGAATTCTACCATTAGATTGTAATTAAGCTCATGTACTGCTTTATCTGCAGTTTAAGTATGTTCTTCAATGTCTAGTTTGAAGGGAAAGGACACAGAAGGTTGGCAGAATAGATATTGTTTGCATTTTTTACAGCTGCAACGTAAAAAGAGGTTTCACATACACAATTGGCCGAATAGTTTGTGGATAAAAAACTCCTGGATTTTAAAACTTGAAACTAACTCAGATGTTATGTATGCTAGTATTACCCTTTTAGAAGTTTTACGTTCCAAAGGTGAAGTTCACTAGAGGACTTGCAATTCTAGCTGACAAGTAATATGTATTTAGCCAATTAGATAGTTAAAACCTTCCAGAGAAGCAACAAGGAAAGAACAAATGAACAGGGAGACTGAGGCGGAAACCTTCACCAGGAAGATCATACTCCTCACATCAAAGAACTCATGACAACTATGATTCTCTAAAATACACCCACCCCCATCTCCACCCCCATGCACACAATTTTTCAGTGAAGCTTGATTGTAAATTTTAGGGCCCAGAAAATCTTTGGAGGGATTTGGAGGGATGGAGGGATAATATTTGGAAGGATGCAATATCAAAGAAAATGGTATTTGAAAGTATAACAGTTGTAGCTGTAGATGAGGTTTTTCTGTAATAATGACATAATTTAGACTAGAAACATTATTGGAGTTGGACTGATAAGAAGAGAGGCTTGGTTTTTGTCAGTTAGATTGTTAAACTGTTAATTGAACTAAAAATAAGTTTTTAGACCTGCATATGCATGCTGTGCCCCCTTTTTGCAGATAGTAAGGTTTTGTGTGAAAAATGTTTGTCTCTTAGTTGCATGATAGAAAGTATAAATTTTTCTAGCTTGCTTTTCTCTTGGATCTTGATTCTGCTCAGCAATAATTTGAAAGCTGGAGGAGAACATCTCAGCTCTGTTTGTGCACAGCATAGCCTGTATCTTATGGCTGAGGCATTTTTCTGTAAAGAGGGGTATGTGTATAGAAAGACACTTCTAGAAAATAAGTGGCAGAGGTCCATGATTCATGCATGTAAAGTTGGCATCACCACCTGTAGCTTTGAACACATGCATCTGCAGCTGTGGTCTGTGCTCAGCACAGTGAGGATCCTGGAGGATGTGCATAAATGATGACGCCTGACAGACTAAGCCATTCTCTTGACTTGGATGGTCAATGCCTTCTGCATTACCAGGCATTAAACTTCAGGGCCTTGAACTTAGTCCACCACCTCAGAAACCTCAGCTGAGTACACGTTGCTGACACCTCACTACTCGCCCTTCTTTTTACCACAGAAAACCCAAGTCTTCGATGTTTCGGCATAGAGTAAGATGTCAACTGTACAAAATTTTATAGTCTGCCATGCTATAAAACATCCTATATGTTGACTTCAGTAAAAGAAAGTAAAATTAATGACATCTAATAAAACACTTTCAGTGTAATTATTCAGTATGTTTGTCTCAGATTCTCAGTACTCTTCCATTGCGAAGAAGTTTCAGTTTTCTTATTCATTTCTCACGGTATCAAATATAGGAAACTCACATAAACAATTCCTTCAAAATAATCAGAGTCAACAGAGCATTTACAAGTGATTAAGGAGAATTAAATTTGATTGTATGCTGAAGTCCTAAACAAATTTCATACTCACCTGAGTTTGTTTCACAGCAAATCGATAATACTAAAGACTTTATTTGAACAGGCAATATATAGTTTCCTTTTCCTGTTCAGTGTGCATATGAAACTATCAACTGCAGTTAATGAGAATTTTTTCCATAAACATTGATGGGTGGAAATGTTTTCTTTGCTTTAAAAGACTTTTCCATCTTGTGCCTGACATCAACTAGCAGCCTTGAATATCAAGAGGTACTGTCCATCTCCTAAGAATAGTTTTCATGCTTTTCAATGGTCTTTGTATTCAATTATTCAAGTATTCAATGATTCATTACAAAGTAAATTATTGCTAGTCTGTTTTCAGGTTTCATTGCACAGCTATCAGTAGGATTAAAAAGTTAAGAAAAAAACCCCGAAACAACGCTATAGGCATTAAATATCCTTGTAATGGCAATGCTGAATCAAGTAAAATAGTGAAATGTACTGCAAGGGTAGTAGCATACACTGCCAGAAGCCACACTCTCCTTGGGCATTAACATGGCTAGAGTTTGTCTTTTTTATCTCAGGGTGCCATTAATTCCTGTGCATCAA
Organism: Falcunculus frontatus; assembly: GCA_013398115.1. NCBI lineage: Eukaryota > Metazoa > Chordata > Aves > Passeriformes > Falcunculus > Falcunculus frontatus. Next base: position 932,878 of record VZRV01008780.1, read on the forward strand.
GAAGTCCTGAGAAAACATCAGTGTTCTAAAATATATTCTTAAGGTGTGAAAGAGGCAAAAAAAATTCTGAAAGGTTCATATATGTCATTGAGTGAAATAATTGAAGAGAGAATGCTGGAACTTTCTAAAATTTGTTGTCTCTTTGTCAGGGAATGATTTGAGTTTATGAGCCATTTTGCATTCATGTCTTCAAAAATGGTGTTCTCAAATGGCAACAGATAACTCCTAGAAAGATGGGGAAATAGTGATACTTTCAAATATTAATACAGATGTAACAAAGGCTTAAATTATTAAAAATATTTGGAGCAAATTTCTCATAAGGGATAAATTAGAATGTGATTGTCTATCAGCTAAATAAAATATTTTGAGAATGCAAGGAGGACCAATGTGAGTCACTGCCTGAGTTTTGTTTTGTCCAGTCCTGCCTCTGGCCCTGTACCATGGATAGACCCAGGCTCTGTGTGTTTTTTCCTGGACCCCTTGAAGATATGCTGTATGCATCCCTGTCCCTTGGATGGACTTTGGCCTCATTCTGCAGCTTTGTCTTCAGCCTGATCTCTGGCACCATCTTCTCTTCCTCCAGGCTGGATTGCTATGGAATGACACCAGAGGCAGACAATTACTCACTTGTCTGTGCCTCCTGTTACCAACACCCACCTCTGCCTGCAGGGCTGGGCCCGTGTGAGACCTCATACCACTGATGGGGACACATTCCCAGGTGGAGCCACCCAGAGATCCTGCTGTCTGCCCTAGAGGAGCAGCTCTGCTCTTGATGCGCTCTGATGCACATATCTAAAGTTGCACTTCCTGAAACAGTTAGAGCTCTAGCAAAGAGTGATGAGTATTTTTATTGTTTTGCACAAGCAAGTACAGGATTCATGAGAAGATTTAAGTGCAGAGAAGTCACAGAGCATCATGTAGCACTCTAAGCAAAAAGGTAATTTGTATATCCAGAGTGGAAAAATGGACCAGCTATATTTAATGCCAACTGATGAACAACAGTATAGACAAGCAATTGTAAAGGTGACATAACTGGTGAATTTCAGCTTGTGCATATGACTAGAACTTGGGTTTGTATTCCTTAAAAAAAAAAGGGGAGGGGATCTTGATTAAGGCCCTCTACCATCTAGTTTATTTATGCATTCTAGAAGCATTGGGACTCTTGAAAATATTTTTAATTTTAATAATTTCTGAGCTTAGTATGAAGAAAATTTGAGTGTGAAAAATTAATTTTTAATGTCTTGTTTTCAATTGTTTAATATTAACTGATTGAGATTGGCTATTATAAGCATAAGCTTGGGTTTGTAAATATATAAAAAAATGAATTTATCGTCTGAAGAATTCCTTTTAGTCCATATGTGTTAGTTTTTTAATGGGTAGACATAAATATACTTCTAAATAAATTCTAAATAAATGTGTGTTCTAAACAAATACAATTCAGTTTATGCCACTCACTTTCCCTCCCTTAACAAAATCCTTATGCACCAGAACCTGGTTCTGACAATGCAAGCATGATGAAGCACAGCTGGAATTCACAGGTTAGTGAATTAAAAAAAAAAAATGCCCTAAATGAAATAGACTGAAGGTTCAGTGTGGCTGCAAAGGGGATACTGTCCTGCAGTTTATTGCATTTTGAGCCAGGGAACACGGCCTTTATAGCACTATTACCAATGAATTTTAAATCACTCTAAAGTTCAAACTTCACTGAAGCATCACATCGTATGTTGAAATCAGATGACCATTTTGCCTGGCAAATGCCATCTATATTTCAGAAAAACATCCATGTTCTAATAAAAAATGAATTAAAAGACATGGAAACTTCAAGCACCATTTCTCATCTGAAACTTATATTCATTAATATGCCTCAAATCTCTAACTCTGAGAAAAGCTAAGTCAATTCCCAAATTACCATAACATTCAAAACCAAACAGTAATGCATTTTAAAATGAGTGTATTGAAAATTGAATGCCAACTGAAAATAAATGATGGTACCTTTTAAAATTAAATTACAACAGACTTTTTTCTTTGTTCTTTCTCCTGTTGTCATCTTCAGTTAGTCTAGCTGTCCAATTCTTACCATATTTACCCTATGACAAGAAGGGCCTAGAATATAAAAGATAAAAACACCACATAATTTTTCATAATTAAATACTTCATAGCAGTCTTAACTTGGTATAAAAAAAAATCATTAAACAAAAGGGAGTTTCTTCATTTTTCTGTTAGTTCTTCCACTACATCTACCCCAATGAAATCACATACATATAGCTGTTTTTTCATTTGACCTTGTCCATAAATATCCTTATTTGATATGCCTTTATAGACTATTTGGGAGGTTTTCACAGCTAAATATATACATTTTTTAAAATTTTGGTATACGTTTAAAACCAGATTCAAAAAACAAATTCACTGACAGCAAATTGGCAGACCAAGAGTGTTTCACTACAAAATTTTGATGTGGGCAGAGAAAAGTAAGTAACTATGAAAAATAAAATTCAAACCAGATTTTGATAACATAGTGATACTGAGAGGTAAGAATTTTTTTCACATATATTAAAATGCTTCCTTTTTTGCTGATGTTGTTCTCAAAATACACACTATCAAATGCTGAAATATTTTAAAAAACCCCACCAACAAAACAACAAAAATCAAAACCAAACCCTGACCCTTGCATACCTGACAATAAAATTTAGTAAAATGAGAATGGGATTGTAAATTTCAGGAAAGTGGAGAGGCTTTTAAACTCTAAATAGGAGAAAGTTACATAATAGATCCGTGAAGTTCCACAAATATTTTCTACATTTTTAGTTGTCTATATTTTCTAAACTTCCTCAGTATTTATACTTTTTGCTTGCATAGAGCCTAGCACAGCATTGCTCTCACTACATTTTCACATACATAAAGCAGTAATCTACAAAGTATTCAAAGAATGAATATAAACTTTTTTTACTATTATTTACAAAAGTTATTTTGGTCAACCTTATTCTTTCCATGTTCTTCAGTCCACTTAATGGATTGAATCTGCTATGCAACTGCCAGGTGCTGTTTGCCTGATGTCATAGTTGAACAATAACCATTTTAGTGTATTTTGACACCTTAGCATAGAATATCTTTGTTTGGCATCCTTCTGCTTTTCATTGTGTCCACATTTTTAAATGCAACCTCTAATTTTGCACTTGCGACCAATCGCATGTGCAAATAATTGGAGAATTTAGATGTTCAAATACCTGATTGAAGGGACAAATCATATAGTTAAACTCTAAATGCTGTTGACTGTGACCAGAAAATGAGTGGCTTTATTAAAGTCCCCTTTACTATCTTGACTCAGAAAATCAAGATTCTATCTAAAATAAACAGAACATGATTTTTGATGTTTAGAACTTATGCCGCCACATTGGAAGAGTCTTTTTTTTGACTATTCTCAAAAAATGCGTATTTGGTGTCTCTTTCTGGTAATTGTGCCCCTCCACACTTATTACTAGAGAATTTCTGAGATTTTAATGGCTGTACAAATATGTTGATAGTGCTTTCTTCACTTTAGCCACAAGACACAAAAATTACAGGGATAGTCAAGCAAATTGTCTCCAGGTAAAATTCTCTCTTTCCTTTATGGGAATTTTACCAGAAAACTACTTGAAAAGTTGAGGCCTGCTAATAAAATTTAATAGAAGTAAGTTATATGTGCATTAGAAAATGCCTTTCTATTGGTTTTTTTTCCTCCCATCTTCCTTCCTGTGAGAAGCAAGGGTGCTTCAGCTGGAATCTGAACTGTATCTTGTTGCTTGGGATCTAAAACTGCTTTTCTGAACAGAGCTTTTTAATCATGATGAATTATGGGGATGATTGTTGTTGTGTACAAACATCTGGTATGAAATATTTTGAGGCCAACATATTTCCCTTGTCAACCCATATGAACAATTTGAATCAAGGTCTCCAGAAGTAAAAGGATTTAAGTGCAATAATCCACTAGGTCACTGAGGGACTGAAACAAATGACAGCTGACATTTTTAACCATAAGAAATGGCAGACAGACCATTTTCCTGCATGTATAGTGACCATTATGAAATAAATATGCACATGCCATTTGGTAAACAGAAGATTAATGGGAGACAAGTCCCCGAGTCAGCATTTACGGGCTGAAAAAAGGTAATTGTCCAAATACAGACTTACTGAAATGGCTTTGGTCTTACGGGGCATGCCCTGGGGAAAGGTCACAGGACTGCCACAATAGATTAGCTTAGAATTTGGTTTTCTATATATTATTTTGACAAGAAATAGGCATTGGAAATTTCAGTTCTCTCCCAGTGACTCGCCATACATTCCCAAACCCTGAGAAGGTATTCTGGCTCCGCTCTCCTAGGAATACTCACTCCTGGTTACCAGCATGAAAGTAGGACTTCAAACATTACAGATAAATTTTAGTCTGTGTCCCATACCTTCACCAAATTTCTGGGATCGTAGAACTTGAACTGTGGATCTTACCGCTTCCTAATAAATTTCTTACAAGAACTTAATATAAAGGAATTTATTTTCATTTTAAGAACAGTAAAAAAACCAACTCAGGGCAAGAAAATTTTTTGTTTTCTATTTTTGCAGTAAGTATTGTTTAGGAGATACATCAGTAAACCATAATAACTGTATAAATATCTCACAGAATATATGATAAAATCAATACTAATACCTCTTTTAAAATTCTACATTTCCAGGATACAGATTTTCATTCATCATCCTTCAAATGAGTCTTTAATTAATGAAAATGCAGATAAACATTATCACAATTATGAAAATTAATAAATCACACTCATTAATTATTTTAATTTCAATTACTGCAGAAGGGACTGCCTACTGTCTGGAACAGTCTGACATTGAGACAAAAATTCTCTTTCTAAATTAGAAATCTCATCATGAGGGCAACAAAATCTAAAAAGCAACATGTACAAGATGACCGGAATATTACTTGTCTTGAAATGAAAACACTTTTCCCCTCTAAATCCTTCCATGATTTTATATATAATTAAAGATGATGTAGAGAACACATCACAGCATTCGTAAACTAAACCCTGTATGATCTCAGGAAAAGAGCTCAAACGAATATTAGTTCTTCACTAAAACTTTCAGTTTAAGACCTCAGACCTCCAAAATGTATATGCATATTTAATTTCACGCACATGAATTCTGGTTTTGGAGGTTTCTTTCAAAAAATCCGTATCTGTTACAGGGAGGCAGTTTTTCCCTTTCTCTTCTAGACATACCAGCAGCTCTTAAATTTTATCACACAGGTAGACAAGCACTGGTATAGAGGCTGTTGCCAGCTCACAGGGTTTCAGGTCCTAAATACATTTAATTGCAGGAGAATTTAAAGGAATCCAACAGGTAATTTGGTCTTGGACTTCAACCACACTAATGTTCACATGTCTCCAGTATTGTATCATTTGTTCACAGCACTGTCAGTCAAAGTAAAGACATAATGGTTTTAGTTCCATGTAACTCCAGCTGCTTAAACTAGGAGCAAAGCTTAAGCTGATCATCACAGAGGAAGGTGGTCAGTCTGCTGATGTGTATTTGGTCTCAGACACCTTGCTGCTGAAGGGAAGGATCCCCCAAAGGAGGAGGCATCTGACTCTCCAAGTGAGAAAAATTCCATTCCAGCTACTGATCAAATCAACAACTTCTAAGCTATTCTCATGCAAGAATTTAAAACAAAGGGTTAAATGGTTGCTTAGAATTATGTGAAGGGCTTTTCTTCTGAAACAGCACATTCACTCTGATCCTCAACTGAGAAATTAAAACAAGTCATTGGTACCCTTTCTTTGAATGACCTTTAAGCTAAATCTTTTGTTCTTTCTAATTGTGATTAACAGATACCTTCTGTTTTTAAGTGTTTCTCTGCAGTTGCACTTCCTTGTGCTCCAATTAAAACACTGCCCATTTTTCTTTCAGAAACAGTCAATGAAGATCAACTTCAGGTGGAAAGAAGAAATCATACCTCACAAAAATACAATAGTCCGTGACTGTGTTTTCTGTCCATTTAAAATGTCAAGTAATTGGAAGAGAAATCTTAAAAGGCTGAATTTTAATAGATTCACAAACCTGTGAGCAAAACCAAGTAACAAAACACTGAAAAAAAATAAGCGGGAATTAATTCTAAAACACATATTGGTTGGTAATCACATGAAAAGATAAATATATTCATCACTAATACTTATTTTTGCTTTTGCTACATTTGTTAGTTACCATGAACCAAAGTGTTACTCCAGACTGCAGCATAGAGAGGAAAATAAAAAATAGACAAAAGAGAAAAACACTTGGTTGCAAGGAAATCCCAGACCTTCCAAAGAACACTTGCTTCTTTTTCAGACTTGGACCAGAAAAATGTCAAAGTTAATGTTCAATTTCAGATAATTTTGTGGACAAGTAAACTCCATTATTCGGCTGTGGAAGAGGGTTACTTAAGTAGGTAATCAGAGTAATTAAATTACCTTCCCATAATTCCATGTACTATGCAATGTTCAATAGTATTCACTTTGGTCGTATTATCTACATAAACATTGAGTAGGTCTCCTGAAATATCTTTTTTTTTTTTTTTTTTTTT
>VZRV01008780.1:939493-989813 GCA_013398115.1 Falcunculus frontatus
TTTTTTTAATCAAAAGAAGACATCCATTGGTAATAAACTGCAATGGCTGTGAAAACTTTTATACCTACAAGGTGATGAATATTCACTTAGCAACAGACATCAGTGAAACTGGTAGATTTTCTTAAGTGAAATTTAAAATGCAGGATAGGTAGCAGCCTCCAAGCCATACTCCCTGCACACAGCTGCAGTGCTTTCCTGAGCTGTGCCATTTTACTCTGCATGATGGTGTTAGTCCAAAATAATCTGGAAGAAGAGCTTATCAGGAAATACAATTTCCATGAACAATCAGTTTGTTTCTACAGTTTTACAAAGACGAAAAACATCCATGGCTGTAGTGGCATTAACAATGAACTTACCAATTGGAACTTAAAAAGATTCACAGTTTATTTGAAGAGTAAAATAAAACAGTCCGTAAATATAAAACAAGCTGAGAACTGAAAATGGATTTCCCACATCAGAACTCTGCACGAACATAAAGACACTTCTTTCCTCTTGCAATGCCTTAAAACCTGCAAATTCACTGGGAGAATACTGCTGTTCACTCAATATGTTTTATAAGATGTAGTAAGAGTTAGGATTTAGATTTAGCTTTAAGATGTAGCCAACAAAACTAAGTAAAGCTATTAAGTAATCAGATTTCTGATATGCTAAATGACTTGGATCAGCCACCTAGTACAGCAGAAAGCCACGTTACTTCTCTGCATCTTCTCCAGTGTCACTGCTTGCTACAAGTTGAAACACTATACATGGAAATTATAGAAATGGCATATGTTAAAGCACTAAAAGATTACTTTTACATTACAAGGGACAGATAAATTAAATATTACATAGAAAAGGTTAGAAAATTATTAATTTCTCAAGATTAAATGGAAATTTCAAAAGAAATTCCAGCTTTGAAATCACATTATTCTTATAATTTTATGCTCATTTCCATTGTTTTACAGTAAGTAATTGTATTTATTATTATTATTATCAGGTGTTTTACACTTCAGAGTGCATAACACGTCTGAGAGTTATGGTTTCCAGCTTTACATGGATTCCAATTTATCATTTCTTAATTGCCTGCTTGGAACAAAATCAAGGCAATTTCCCTTCCCATCTGACCAAAATAGCTTTTGTTGGCCTTGATGTTCAGGGTCCGGTGTTTGAAAGAAGCATATCGTCAGTCCAAGAGCTCAGCATAACCACTCTGCAAGGTACATGAAAAATGGTATTTTACAGTTGATCTTAAATTCCAAAAAAAAAAAAAAAAAAGTAAGTGAAGGAGAGAATAGAAAGTGAAAAATCGTTTTTAGAATAAACAAAAGTGTCTTCTTAAGAAGAACTACATGCAAATATTTTCATAATAGATATTTTATGTTTTTTGAAAAGTAGAAGTTTAGTCTTTCAAAGCAGTGAGTAAACTTCCTTTTGGAAAAAAATATAATACAACACAATTAATATTATTTGTGTACAAAATAAGCCATAGGGAAAACCCCAGTAATTTTAAGGAAAGAGGAATAAAAATTGCAATGGTATCCAGCATTTCCCATCAGGAAAGAACAATGAAAAAGGAAGTTAAGGGAAACAGAGCATTTCCCAATCAAAATGGGTAACTCTCAAACAGGACACATCAAAAGAATTAAAATCAGTTGAGGAAGACTAATTCTTTAAGAAACTGCATGATGATATCCACATCAAAAGAAATGCTCAGTTGGTTAATGTTAAGCACGTACCAAAGCGATGCGCTGCGTTAGAGCTTTGAATGTCCATACCCTCCCAATATCATAACACAGAGAAGCTACATCACAGTTGCTTGTGATAAAGATCGTGTTTTACAATGCAGTGGTGCTTTCCAAATTGCTTTATAATTCAGAGGAAAACTTTGAATCTGAATGTTGTATCAACACACCAGGCAGCTTACAGATGAATGCCCCCAGTCACTTACAGTTTAAAACTGGCAAGATTAAATAACCAGCATTAACATCAGTTTTTTAGTACTGGAGAATACTGGTCTCATTAATATGATAGTAGTTACTTGAAAAGATTAATTTTAAAAATCTATTCATATAAATGGTTTTATAAAGGCATATGAATGAATTTATGCAAATAAAAAGCAAAACTGTTTCTCCTTTGTGAATTGCCTTTTGGAGAGCAGACATGCCAGTGGGGTGTATAGACAGCACATATACTCATCAAAATAACTTTCAATAGTGTAGTGTTGACAGGGAGCCTTTGGAAATCCCGGCTACCAGGCTAACTGAAGACAAGCAGCAAAAGGTGGATTGAAACTGTTTGAAAATAGCCATCTCACGAACTGCGAAATAAAGTACAAATTTCTGCAACAGTTGCTGTCTGTGCATCAATGTAACTATTGATGCATGTGCTCAGTGCCTGGTAAGTGCCTTAGGGTCCAAAATGAATGGCGAAGTCAGGAACACAAGAGCACTTTTTCTTTTCAAGTGTGATAATCATCATCTCTTTTTCCATATCTTCCCTGAGTTTGCCCAAACTTTAACCTTTTTTCTTATCCTCGGGTGATCAGGAGGCTTAAGCCTGGCAAACGGTTCCTTTTAGGAAAGGACATCCCTTCAACTTTGTTTTCCTTTCTTTGGTTCGCTTGTTTTGTTCTTGTGTGTGTGTGTGTGTGTGTGTTTGAGCTTGCAGGTGGTAAGGTTTTCTCTCCCTTTTTTTTTTTCCACTTCACTACCAGATTCATTACTCTGCATTAAGCTGCATTGAACTACATTTGTCATCTATTAGTCCTGTTACTGTCTGCATTGTTCCTCATTAATTATTATTCTTCCTAATTTAAAATCACATGGAAATATTGCTTTCAGGAGCATTATCCAATTCATTTATATGAATAAAAATAGTAGAGGACAGATCACTAGTGCTTGCAATGCCAACTCACTAATAACTTCTGTCTGATCTAGGAAAGAACATCTTCGACTTCTTTTGTCCTTGGGCAGAAATTCACTTTACTGAGTTTCTGTGCTGTATTTCTCATGTATTTTAGAGGTTAACCTCTGAAAGAGAACCTCAGTAGGTCCAAAGCCAGGTTCTGTCACTCATACATACCTGCTGTACTATACCCTTTCACTTGTTAAAAAAGCACAAGAATTTTCAAACACTTGGATGCCTGTAATGCAGAGGTTGAAGTAAAGAGAAAAGGAATTTCACTGACTTAGTGAACAGAGGGATCTTTATTTCACTGGGATCATAAGGTCCATTCATAACATCAAACATTTTACTTGTAATTCAAAATCCAGCATTTCTCATCAATTACTCTTGCTTTACCTGTATTAAAGATGTGAAATAACCATTTACCAGCACAGGAAAGTTGGCAAACTGTGCTTGTGTTAGATGAAGAATGTAACAATATTTGAGCTGTTTATTTTTACTTAATGTGATGTTGACCTGTAAATAGTCTGCAAATTTCCCAAGCCAAATATATACTGACTTGTTTCACAGGGTTTGAAACCAAATATGTTTTGGTCCTGCTTTCCTTTGGTGCCATGCTGTGTTTTAATTAACTTGGTCACCAAACTTTCAATTTCCTTCAGTGTTGTTAAATAAGAAAGATGTTTACAGCTTTTAAAGAACATGAGTCTTCTAGCGAGTTTGCCATATGGTTTGCTCTTCATAGAAGTGTATGATAAAATGGGGCTCCTATAGAAGAAGGCATTCTCACCTCCTTTGTTAGGTTAGGTTCTGCTTCAGAGTCTAATTTTAAATGTAAATATGACAAAGTATTCTACAGTGCTGCAAAACGCTATAGGTTTTAAAGCTGACCTATATTTTGATGGTGGTTTTTATCACACTTCTTGCATGAGATGAACAACAAATTAATATTTAAAAACCACAATTTCTTGCTCTTTCTAGGAATTTTCTAATTTGAATTTTTTAAGAAACAGATTATAGGGGGTTCAAAATTTTGCCTTCTCTACCAGAGGCAGCCCAGAGGACATCTGAGTGTGGTTTCATCACTCATAAGGAACACTGCACTTGACTACACAAATGACTTTTGCCTAGATATTTTTGTTTTAGTTACTGCCTGCAACAAGCTCTGGAGTCTGTGTGCTTCATGAACATTACAGCCAGCTGTAAAGAGACAATACATAGATAGAAAGAGTACATGAATTTTATTATAAAGCAGATATAACAATGCACTCATGCAAATATATATGTGTGACTTATGGTTGACAGGAAAGAAATTAGGAATTACTAAGTCGATTATAAAGTCAATAGGGATCTTTAATAAGTGAAAACCTGAGAGTGCATCAAATGACAATTTCTAATCTACTTAAGAAAAAAATTCTCTCATAACAATTTTTTTTTTTTTTTAAATCCTCTGTTCAGCTTTTAATGAAAGTCAGACTGTAAAATACTTCACTAAGAAGAACTTCTCCATTGAGTTAATTTAAGTTGTGTGGAACCCACAGTCCTTTAAACCATCTTGAGTTATATTAGAAAGAGAGGTAGATTTTATAGCTAGACCTTGATTTCTGTGTATTTAATGAAGTTTGTTTTCAAAGCAGCAAATTGTGATTTTTATTCCTTTTAATTACTTTTATTTACTAACAATGCTGTGACTGGGTGGCATAAACAAACAAGATTTATTCACACAAGTACTTAAACACAGCTAACAAATGAAGCAGAATATCAGAAAAACAAGAAGAATATATTATTAACCTTGTAATAAATTGGCAATTATGAATTTGATACTCAGGTCAATATTTCATTTTTATTGTTCCTTCTTTGAGCTGAGGGACATACTAAGCTAATCTAAAGATAAAACTCTTGCAGTGGTTAATCTCAAGTAACTTCTGAAAATATAGTTGTTCATTTCCCAATTCAATTCCCAAATTATGAAGAAAACCTATTAAAAGGGCGGGTACTTCTGGCAAGGTGTCAGTCATGACTAAAATTCTTTGAAATTCCTTGAAAATAAATGAGAGAACATAAAGGAGACCTGGCTGGAGATGCAAGAAACAGGAAAGAGAAAAAGTAGAAAAAACAAGGATGGATGTGATTCTGGTTTTCAGCTCTAGAAAGCAGCAAATATGAAATCCATGAGAGGTTTTACATGGCTTGTATTCTCTGAAACATCAGTAAATTTAGACCAGTGATTTCTCTACACCTCAGATTCCCAGCTGTGAAATAAGAATGCAAGTACTTCTCCAGGAATGCCCTAGAAATACAATCCTCATTCTTCAGTCATTGTTTTATTGTGAGTGGTTCCACTTGTAGTCTCTAGGCACAAAACCCATTAAAAAAGGCCTGCTTTTTTGGATGCTCTAGCACTTGCTTTTTATCAAAACTGAAAGGGATTAAAAGCATTTGTGGCCTTGCTTGGTATTTCTAATGAACACAGCTCTGAGAGAGCTGTCATTTAGTGGGTAACGTTGTTTATTTCATGGCACAGGTCTTGCTTCCTTTATTTTATATCTTCAGAAAGCATGCCAAGAACTTGGGACATATTTGTGAGGATCTCTGGTAAAACTTTGTGTTTCTATCATAGCCTGGTCACATTAAACCTATCATGATGTCATGCACCGATTACCTTTTTGATTCAGGTCAAGGAGTTATTATTCTGCTTTTTTTTTCTGACTAGGTGAGATCCGCTTGGCATTTACTGAAAGCCAAAGCTGATGTTCTTAGGTTAAGAGAAACTAAAAGAGATGGAAGATTCAGTTCCGTTTAAAAACTGCAAGACAAAATTAAATAAAAATGGCATTGGAAGGAGTGTCCATTTTACTATATTTTATCTTTTGGTTCGGTTGTTTATCATTTTAACATTGTCAAAAAATCTTTTATCTGCATTTCCTGAAAATGTAGAAACAAAACCAAAGATTTATCTTCTCTGTGCCTATCATTTGGGATGGGTCCAATGTTGTTTTGTATCTTTTGTATCTTTGTATCCCATTCCTTTATGTGGATCTGTTTTAATATAATTTTGATTACTCTTCCCTGAACCCTGATAGTAAGAATGACTGATAAATCGTCAATGGTATAGACCACTGTTTTGACATCACCAAAATAGTTATTAACTGCTGCAGGAAAAAAATTAATAAAAATATGGGAAGTCTACGCAGAAGTTTTTTTTAAGCACTTTGGCTTTTTTCAGCATTATTTGACACTATTTGCTATTTGTCATCATCAAATAATTTAGAGAGTCATGTTTTGGTGTGTTTTGGTATTTTATCTGACAGGAAAGAATACTCTTTCGAGTTTTTTTCTCTGTCTATAAAATCATAATGGTTACAATTTTGTTTTGAAGACTGTATGGATTGTCCTGGTAGTGAGGTCAATTTCAGTTTTCTGAGATCCCTGGAAACATGATGAACACGTCTTTTAAAGATAGTTAATATATCTGCTGCCATGCAGTATAACAGTTTATTCACATTAAATTACATACTTTTGTCAGTATCTCAGCCACTTCATTGTCAGACAGATTCAATGTGAAAATTATTTATTCTCTTCTCTCCTACTTCAATTCCTGACAGCCTCATTCTTATTACCTGAAAAGATGAAGTAGGGAGGTACTTTTCCAATGGTCTGGTTAGATGGGTACAAAGAAATTATCAGGCTTCAGCTTGACAATGTCCTTATCTGATGTAACAGCACGCTCCATTCTCTGCTGTTGGACCAACAAAGCAAATAATTTTTTTTTGTGGTTTTCTATCTCTGGTGCTTGAGACTTGCTTTTGCTTTTTTAAGTGTAGGTGTGAAACTGGAGATCAGATCCTCCTACAAAGCGCTTTTTCTGCAGTTTGAATGAGTCCCATTCAGGCACTGTGCATTCTGCAATAATTTGACCCTACTTGCCCCCAAATATTTGAATCCCTATTGCATGCAGAAATCCGAATCCGACATATTACTTATGAATGATATAATAAAATGAACAGCCTCTCATTTCTGTGGGCAAATAATACTCTCTCCTATTCTCAATCTAAATCAAACTGCAGAGTCACTAATAAAAGTAAGTCATGACTCACAAAGTTAAGTTCTTTTGCATTAATCTTAAACTCTTTAGGAGTTATTGGAGTCTCACATCATTAAAACTAATGTCAGTGGTATAGTCTGCAGTAACTATTAAATTTACAGCTGGAAGATAAGACTCATATAAAAGAAACATTACTTTACAACCGTACTAAAGATGAAAATATGTAGATACTCTTTACATTGCACAGATGAAGCAGGTTTACAGGGAAACCCTTCATGCTGTAGGAAATCCATTATGTAAATAGTCAATGGGGTTTTTTGATGTTTTTTGTCAAAGAATTCTGGAAGGCGCCTAGTTATATAAAAATATCTTTTGTATAGACTTCCAATGTTTTTACTCATTTTATTAGCACTTCTTTCAGCAGTTATTAAATACTGCATCCTCTCATTTAACAGTGCACAGCATATTTAATTGTGTTCTACTAGACCAATCTGCATAAATGGAAACCAAATTACAGCAAGTGTAAAATCTGTCCTAGGTCCATCCACAAAGTATAGGTAACAAGGCGTTGTCCATGAATGTACTGTTGCTGAAGGACTATAGCAGTCTGAGGAAGGCAAAAAATCTATCCAGAAACATAGTGAGGTTACCATCTGAAATGCACTGTAGGAAAGGCTGCTTGAGAACCTTTCATACCTGTTAGATCTAGAGCATGCATAATTACTCTCTCAGTAACTGAAGAGGCATTTTTACTAGGGAATAAAAAAAAAGAAAAAGAAAAAAATTACCTTATAGAGTAAGAGGCAGAAAGGATTTTACTCTGGTTCTTGACATGTGTCCCACCTCACTTAGGGTATATGTGCTAGACTCCATGTGGGCTGCCTGGAAGCAGCTGCTCCAAGGGTTTTTCACCTACCTCTTTTAGTCCTTGTAAAAGGAATGGCCTAAGAGGGGGTGGTGAAAAAAGCAGCTTTCTTTTACCCAAATTGCAATGTCGCAACTGTCAGCGAGCAGAGGCTGGACTGTTAAACTTATAAATTAGAGGTAAGTTTTTGCGCCTTTCAGTCACTGCCCCAGAAATCTGAGGCTGGATTTCATCTCCTCTTTCAGTAAATATTTTGGTTTTGTTTTCTTTTTTTTGTTTTTCATTCTAGTGGAATATTTATGAAAACACACTGTTAGCTTAAATTGATATTGGTCAGAAATTAATCTGAATTTGTGAGGTTTAGTAATGATTTTTCAGATTACTACCACAGGACATGTACTGTATGTCCTGTGGTAGTAATATAAATGTTATATTATAGGATATATGTAATGTAATATGAAAAAATTAGAAAGTAATATTAATATTATAGTATATTTGAAAGAAGTATAATCAAAACCACTTGGGGGATTTTTTAAGGAAAATTCTTAATATTTTCTAGTAAAATATTTCAGCTGACATTCAGTTGTTCCTTTTGAGACTCAAAACATTTGAATGCACACAAAGATTTCATAAAAATTCTCTGGATATGCTCTGTGTCTAAGAGCATATCCAGAGATATGATATCCATCAACCACCAACCAAAACCCGAATAGTAGTATTTATTTCAGATTAAAGAAATATTTTGTTTAATTTAAACCACTTTAGTTAAAAATAAGTCAAATAATTTTCAATCAACTCAAAAAACCTAGGATTAGGTTTAAGGGAACTTTGAGGTAGAAAAATGTTTTAAGGTAGAACGGGGAAACCATTTTAGCTAAAATGAGAAAAGCTTTCAGTCACATAGGTTGAATGTTACTTAGTTAATGAGGCTTCTAAGTTTTGCTCTAGAAGCAAAGAAAATCCAATCTTGATAATTGCATTTCAATTTTTATCTAGTGCTTAATCCAAGCATCATATCATTAGCCACAGTAAACCACAGAAAAGATTACTTTTCTCTTTCATATAACTGTTTGAAGGCAGCATTTGAAATGGATAACAAAATCACAGAATTGTTTGGATTGTAAGAGACCTCTGGAAATCATTTAGTTGAACCCCCCTACCAAGGCAGTGTCACCTAGAGCAGGTGACACAGCAACATACTTAGGTAGAGTTTCAATGTCTCCAGAGAGGGAGATTCCATAACCTACCTGTGTAGCCTATTCCAGTGCTCCGATGCTCTCAATGTAAAGAACTTCTTCTTTGTATTGAGGTGGTTCTTCTTGTGTTTTAGTTCATGGGCATTGCTCCTTGTTGTGTCACTGGGCACCACTGAAAAGAGCCTGGCACCATCCTCTCGGCACCCACCTTTGAGATATTTGCATGCATTGATGAGATCCCCTCTCAGTCTTCTCCAGACTAAACAGGCCCAGCTCCCTAAGCCTCTCCTCATAAGAGAGACTCTCCAGCCTCTTAATCATCTTCTTAATCATCTTTGTGCCCTCACTGGACCCTCTCTAGTAGCTCCTTGTCCCTCTCGTACTGAGGAGACCGGAACTGGACACAGCACTCCAGGTGTGGCCTCACCAGGGATGATTAGAGGAGGCGGATCCCCTCCCTTGAGTTGCTGGCCACTCCTCCTCATGCACCCCAGGATACTGTTGGCCCTGTGGACTGGATGGGCACACTGCCGGCTCACAGTATACTACAGGCTTGACAAGACATTTACCTCACATTCATGTGTTCAGTCTAGGGGAACATTCTCTAAAGAGATACGATTCAATTCAACTATACAATAGAGACCGGTTCTTTTTTTACGCATCTGATGACACTAAGCAAGTCAAGAAACAAATAAAAAAACTCCTTTCAAAAAGTCTTTAAGTTATATAAACATTGGAATGACCAGAAAACCTACCAAATCAAAACAATTCCTTTTCCTTTTATAGCTTTGCTATTGCAGAAAAAATGATAGTCTACTGAATTGGAATGATTTATTGAGAATTGCTGCACAAAGCAGTGTGTCATCAGTGAAGTCATTAAGGGAAAGTTAAAACAATTCTTTATTTCAATTTTCTTGTTTTAAGGCCAAATCATTCCTATTATTCTTTCATTTTTTTAGATTTTTTGACTAGCTTACTTTTACTAGAAAGTTGCCATTAATTTAATTGCTGTTTAAAAAGTAATCAGGAGATACAAACTTATTTGTTTGTACAACTCCTTGAGCATATCTACTTGTTTTATTTTAAAGATCTATGTGTTCTGTGAGGAGCTCATCACCAGTGTAACCATGTTTACTTCACATCACATAAAACTGGGCATATTCACATTTTCTAATACAAAGCTCACTGCAAAAATTATGAGTCTTAAGCTTCTGAAACTAGTGTTAGTATTATGTTAAGTTACTTTGGAAAGATATATTTTCAGGTGAAATGGGGCTAAGTTTATTTAAAAATATGGTGGAATACATGGTAGATCATAGACTGAATTTTAATAGTTGTTGTTGTCTGTAGATATGGACTCAGGTACATAATTTGCCTGTCTATAAATGTGTCATCGCCTTCACTTTCCCAAGTTTAAAAGCCAAATATCTCCATCAATTAAAATTTCAAACGATAGTTAAGTTCTCTTGGTTAGTTATAGATGTAGAGACTCGGACCTGCCAGAAAAATCTATAATTTCAGCATAGTTAATTATTGTTATATTACTTTTACTTTAATATGAAGGTTATGATCAAGTAAAGTGTACAAGAAGGAGTCCAATACTATATTTGGCTTTACAGGTCCTGTTAGTTAAAAAAAATCCAAATTTTTTTCATATTCCTTGTCTCATAGACCATACAAATGAAATTTTATTTGGCTCAAAAGGGTGGTATTTGTCTTAAAATGGAATAAAACTCAAAATGATTTTGTACTAAGGGAATTAAATATTTCACTAGATATTTTAAAGGGATGCATAAAACTCATACAAGATTAGCTAGACTTATGTATAAATTAAATCATATGCATATGTTTAAGCTAACTAGAAACAAGAAGTATCCCAGACTGATCGCTATAAAAGTAGTCAAGGAAGATATTTTGCTTTCTTTGTTGATAGGAGTAAGTAATGCAGAGGCCTTTAAAAGATCACTCTTTTTTTATTTCTAAATTAAATTTTTAGGCTTCTTAGATATTAAAAGAGAAGGGAACAAGCAGTTATTCAAAACATTAATTTTCTCAACCTATTCGTTAATGGAAAGATGAGATAGGAAAAAGCAAGCTTTAAGGAGCTAAAGGACACAGAGAAATGCAAGCAATACAGCAGTGAATTTTCCTGAGCTGAGAGGAAACTAAAAAGTACAGAGTACATGGAGCAATGACAGTGTTTGGTACTAGTTGACAATGACATGCAGAGCATCCCAAGCAATAGTGTTTATCTCATAGAGCATCTGAATTATTCATAGATTCCAACAGTAGAATAAATTTATTGTCTCCTATAAGAGATATAAGAGGTTGATAAACTGCTTTTCTGACCTTGAAGAACTTTGTTGGCACATTAAGGGACTTTGATACATAGCAAGGTGCAGACACTCACTATGATTTGTTAGGTGCATTCTGCTGGGACTGCACTATCAGGTGAATTGAAAACAAAAAACCTCTCTCAAGACAGTTGTGTGAAAAAAAAGTGCCAGTGGATTCTCTCCCACTGTCTCTGTGGCACTGATCACCAAAAAACGAACAAGGAGGGGATTTTTTTTTTTTTTTTTTTTTTAACTCCCCACCTGTGGCGAAGGGAAGATGGAATATTTTCTTCTGTTTTCTGCAGTCTACATGCTTTCCATTCTGGTACAAATGATTATGACCCATCTTGCTTTGCCCACCATGTTTTGTTCTGTAGTGTACACTGGGATTCCAACACATGACAGCAGGGCCTCAGAGAGTCCAGAACTAAGATCCTACCGGATGGAAGGAAGGACATGCTTCTCTACTATAGTACACATATCCTTCAAATGTAGAGAATGGGAAAAACTTGATGGACGAAAAAATTGTAGCACAACTGAAATGTTATTTTCAATGGGTAAGGAGAAAGAGCGGAATTAATTACTGGCAGCAGTATTTGTCTTAATATCCTCTCTTCCATCTCTGTGTATTTAGTCCACTTGGTTAATAACAGGATCCTTTCATTCTCTCCTGGTTGGATAGGCCAACACAGCTTACAGAAGTGGTTAAATTACCTGTTTTTCTCAACCTCAGGGACACAAAAGTTGTAACTGCAGAGGCAGAGGCATCAGCACACAGGGCCTCCAGAGATCAGCAGTTTGCCTCACAAAACTGCCATCTGTAACTCTGAATAATTAAATATAACTGATAATCAATCAGGAGCATATGGTTAGCATAACAGAAATTGAACTGTCGCTGAAGTCAGGGAAAAAGCTGCTTCACTGAGGATTAAGAAGATTGGATTTTGGTTACCTGCATACTATATTGCATGTGAATAAAAAGAGGATTTTAGTTTCCAGTATAAGTAGTCCATTAATCCTAATAAATGCAACCATTTTTCCTACAGAAACATTTAACATGAGTTTAGTGCTTTTACCTCATTCTAATACTCCTGTCATAAAACAGCACAAAAATAATGTACCACCTTAAAAGAAAACCACAGAGCTGTCTTGTATAAGCTGTTGAGAAAGATTTATTGTTTTCAGCTCAGAAACAGCAAGAAAAACATAAGATGGTTAAGGGCTGAACTGTGATCACCTAACTCAAGCAAATGAAAGCAAAGCAGGCAAAACAATCCTGCTTCTATGGCTTGTGAGAAAACAGTTGGATAAACATGCGCAAAACAATGATGCTTCCTTCAAGATAACATATTTTAAATAAGCAGCAGTCCCTTCCTTTGCAAGGAAATGTTTTTAGTTCTAGCAGCCGCTGGCAACTGCTGGGACACCTCCATCTTGTTGCTGCTAACTCAGAAAGGGGCAGTTTTGTCCATGCCGCACTTCCATCATCCTGCTTTCCCTAGGAAGAGCCTACGTGAATTGAAAGAAGTTACTTTTCTTTAAGACCACCACAGTTACTACCTATGGGAGTCCATATTCAAAATCACACTACTATTCTAAAGGATGGGAAGAGTACACGGCTGGAAAGTTGCCCTACAGGCAACTAAAAAGGACCAATATGTTATTTATGCCTGTAAATACACCCCCCCCCCCCCCCCCCCCCCCCCCACTCTATAAGATGGGGGGGCTATTCAGTTTGGGGAGTTTGTGTTCACAGCCCTGGTAATACTGCATGCCTGAGCCCTCAGCGACTAGAAATGCCAAAGGGCTACTTATATATGCCTCTGGTGATGAATAATCAGCCAGGGATTGACAGTAAGCATAGGTAATTTTGATTGAATAGACTCTCTGAGTTCATATGGACAATTCAGAAGCCTATTATACTTGTTTAATGAACATGAGTAGAGTAATAGAGATCATTCATTAATTCACTACATTAATTGAAGCCAGTATTGTTACCTTTCGTCTTTGTTTAATTCTGCCATTATCTGACCCAGCTTTATATTGTTGATATATTTAATACTGTGTGAACTGTTTCATGTTGACTTTTTGATGTATCATAAAAAATTCAATGCAATTTTATTAAGAACAGGACTGAAGTGGGATAAACAGTCACTCCATCTCTAGTGCTATCTATATTTTAATTTTCAGTGTAAAATGTTCTGCCTGACCTTTTAGAAAGCTCTATTACATTAAATTAGGATGCTCTATTTCAAACAGTCTATGTTCATATTGGCACTTCTAATAAACCTTGGAAAAGGAAAATATTTATAATTTAAGCTTGTCCATCATCAGATTCATGCCACAATTGCCGACATCATACGTAAAAGAACATATATCTTTCAAGTAAAGCAAGAAAAATGGCTCGTGTAACTTTGAAGCTTTTCATCAGATAAAATGAATGGGTTTTATGAGCCATTAAGATCTTTTTTAAGTTTCTTTCTTTCTCTGACACTTTTGGTTCCAAACCTGAACTTTGGTGGCTGCTGGAATAGTATGTGAATTTGCTCATTTATTCATTTTTGGATAGTCTCAAGCCCTGTCTTTGCTTTAGCTGAAAAGACTGATGACATGTTAACACTTCTGAGGTTATTTGTTCTTAAGTACATCTTCTAGGTTATATGTCATAATGACAAGCAGCCAGCATTGTAGGTGCCAGAAACATTACAGCCCTGTAGCAGGGTTACAGTTCATAGACTAAATCAGCTCAGAAGATGTATGGGTGGTCCAATGATTGCTGAGTGCTCAGTCCAGGAGTTTAAAAGAAAGAATCAATGAGCCACAACTGTGTAAAATAGGGGTCAAATATGTACAGCTGAGGCTCCAAATATATCAGACAGGGCTATGTTTTATCTTCTAGTGTGTAACATTTGTTACTGAAATGTGGCTCAGAAACACTCTATTAAAAGCAGATTGGTATTAATTAATTAAGATTACTGTCTGCTCTAGAAGACAGCAGAAAGCACTATAGTTCTGATCCACCTTCAGCATATTGCTATCTCAAAATCTAAGTACCAATCCAAAATTACCAAGCAGATATTTGATCAAAGCTCTCTCCTCCACTGACTGCCCTTTGGTTTTGTATCAGTGATTTTCTTGCCAGCACAATATGCTCCACCAGTCATAGCTTCCTTTTTAATCTGCATGACT
The DNA here is from genome assembly GCA_013398115.1 of Falcunculus frontatus. Lineage (NCBI taxonomy): Eukaryota > Metazoa > Chordata > Aves > Passeriformes > Falcunculus > Falcunculus frontatus. The sequence goes on from VZRV01008780.1 coordinate 954,008, forward strand.
TTGTGTTCCATTAGAGAGTTGAATCTATTTCTGGTCTTTATAACTATTTCTGGATTGATAAATAATATTCTTTCTCTGGTGCTGATTCAGTTTCTTTGATGTGAAGAGAAGGCTTGTACTGACTTAGAGAAACAAAACCTGAAATTCTTGCAGATCAGTGAGAATTCAGAGAGCCTCATCAGCTCAGCAAATCTAGCTTACCTCTGACACATAAGAGAACTAGTTTGGAGAAGCAAAATATCAGTAAAAACATTAAAATCCCTAATTTTAAGACTGAAAGCTCCTGTCTTTATTGATACAAGTCTACAATGATTCTTATGGTGACCCCCTGTGGGTTTCCATCCTCCACTTCTGGAGCAACCTAAAACTGCTTTAGCATCTTTAACACTGAGTTGCTACTTTTCCTATCCTAGACTGGGGATGCTTTCAGAGAGGAATTTGATCTCAGATCTACTTTCTAAATAGAAAAGCTGTAGCTCGTATCATTAATACACTTTCGGGGCAGAATATAGATTTCCTTTGCAAGAGGTCTCCTGGGCAGGTGGTGGTGAGGGTGCTTTGAGGATGCACAACTGCTATAATGAAATTGAGGTTTCTGAACCAGTGCTTGAGAAATCGAGATAAGAACTTTAACATTAGGAATGGAGAGAAAGAAGTTGTGGAAGGTTAGTGTACTAGCTACTTTGAGTTTTAGCAAGAAAAAGAAAACACAGATAAATGTGAATCTAGAAGTGCATGGAAAGGATAATTTTGAAAAAAAATTGAATTTAATATTGTAGGAGAATTGGATATGGCCATCAATGTTGCTATAGTTAGTTGAAAATTAAGAAGGAAGACTAAAGATAAAAGAGGATGGCCCTAAACGCTTCCAGGGGTGGGGCATTCACAACTTCTCTGGGCAACCTAATTTCATGAAGATAACTTTGTTTGTTACAGGGTCCCTATAAGAGAGACTGGATGTCCAAGTCTTCTAGCCCCGTATTTAATGCTTTGTTGAAAGAGAGAAATACTTGGCCTATTAAAGAAAACTTTAAATTTAATTTCCTTTTGTTTAGTTTATAAACAAGTTTTATAATGAGTCAAAAACATAAACTACTTTGTTGAAGCTTCATCTTTTTACTCAGCTTTTATTTCATTACATCTAATTTAAGAACCTGTCAACAATTTAATCTCAAACATTCAGGATTTTTCTCTTTCATTTATAATAGCTGACAAACTTATGTAGGTGGAATAGGGTTTGTTCTCTTTTGTTGTGTTGGTAGAAAAAAATCCCATAAATTCAATGCACTGTACTGCAACATGAAACAATACAAGTAGGAGAACTAGGACATGGCCTTATCCAACCTCTAAAAATTGAAAAAAAAAAAAAATCTTTGATTATTAAGGATAACAGTTGCTATATAGGTTTTCAGCAGACAGTTTTGAGCATCCACCTTGCTTTCATTACCAGTACTAGTTCTGTACTCAGTGCTTAAAAGCTTTATTACTATTCACAACATCAGAATGTGTGGCAGGAAATGTATCTTTTCACCTACAGTACATCCTCTGTGTTTTAGAGTCAGGTGAGTGCCCAGTTGATGGAGGATACAGAGAAGACACAGTTACTGAATGCTTTCTTTGCTTCTTTCTTTATTGCTAAAATCAGTCTTCAGAAATTCCAGGCCCCAGAGACAAGAGAAAATCTGGAGAAAGGAAGATTTTCCCTTTGTCAAGGAATATCAGGTTAGAAAACATTTAGGCAAACTTGACATGCACAAAGCCATGGGCCTCACTGAGATGCACCCATAAGTGCTGAGGAAGCTGGAAAATTATATTGCTAAGCCAATCTCCATCATCTTTGAAAGGTCATGGAGAACATGAGAGGTGTGTGTGGAGGAAAGCCAGTGTCATTCCAGCCTTCAAAAAGGGTAACATGGAGGACTCAGAAAACAACTGGCCAACCAGCCTCACCTCCAGCTCTGGAAAGGTCGTGGAACAGCTCTTTCTGCATATCATCTCTAAACATAGGGAACAAAAGAAGGTTATCAGGAGTAGTCAATGTGGATGAATCAGGCAGAAAATCATGCTTGACCAGTCTTACAGCCTTGTACAACGGCATAACTGGCCAGGTAGATGAGGGAAGAGCAGTGGATGTTGTCTTCCTTGGCTTCAAAAAGTTTTTGACACTCTCCCGTAACATCCTTATAGATAAGCTCAGGAAGTGTGGGTTGGATGAGTGGACAGTGGCATGGATTGAGAACTGGCTCAACGGCAGAGCTCACAGGGTTGCAATCTCTGGCACAGGATGTAGTTGTAGGTCTGCAGGCAGCAGTGTCCTCAGGGGTCAGTACTGCATCCAGTCTTGTTCAATGTATCCGTCAGTGACTTTGATAAAGGGATAGAGTGCTCCCAGCAAGTTTGCTGATGATACAAAGCTGGAGGAGTGGCTGATACACCCAAAGGCTGTGCTGCTGTTCAGGGAGATCTGGACAGGTTGGACGGAGTATTGGGCAGACAGGAACATAATGCAGTTCAACAAAAGGGTCCTGCACGTGGGGAGGAATAACCCCAGGCACCAGCATAGGCTGGGGGATGACCTGCTGGAAAGCAGCTCTGTGGAGAAGGAACTGGGGATTCTGGTGGACAAGTAAACCACAAACTTGCAGTGCCCGTGTGTCCAAGGAGGCCAGTGGTGTCCTGGGGTGCATTGGGAAGAGCATTTACAGCAGGTTGAGGGAAATGATCCTGACCCTCTACTCAGCCTCAGTGGGGTCACACTTGGAGTGCGTGCCCAGCTCTGGGCCCCTCAGTACAAGAAAGACACTGAACTACAAGAGTGGGTCCATTGGAGGGTTATGAAGATGATGAGGCTTTGGAGCCTCTCTCTCTTATGAGGGAAGGTTGAGAGAGCTGGGGCTGCTTAGCCTGGAGGAGATTGAGGGGGGCCTCATAATTTTATACAAGCATTTAAAAGCCGGTGTGAAGAAGGTGAGGCCAGACTCTTCTTAGTGGTTCCCAGTGACAGGACAAGGGGCAGTGGGTACAAACAGAAGCACAGGATATTCCATCTGAATATGAGGAAAATCTTCTTTACTGTGAAGGTGACTGGAGAACATTGGAACAGGCTACTCAGAGAGGTTGTAGAGTTGCATTCCCTGGCGATCCTGCTCTAGGCGAACCTACTTTCTCAGGAGGGTTGGGCTAGATAATCTCAGAGGTCCCTTCCAACCCCAACCATTGTGTGAGTGTGACTTCATTCCACTAGGTCTGGAAAATAATTTTCAAATATTGGATATAGATTTTATTTTTGCTATGGCCCTTGAGGTTTAAGAAAAGAAGTGCATAGATAATAACTCTTCCATTAGACTCTTTTATCACTCATTTTGTTACTTTAGCTGCTAATGATATTTTATTAATATGTAGCTTTCAGCATGACATAGAAAATCATTATGAATTTTAACATGGGGTAAACAGTCTTTCAGATACAAAAATAAAATCTAAAAGAAAGCTTTTTTATTAAGCCAGAAAAGACAGCCAAGCAGGTCACTAAATGTCAACTTTGTTATGCTATTTCAATGTGATTATGCCTGCCATGAAAGAAGAATGAAGTATTCTAAGAAGTGACCAGGTGATCAAGCCTTCAACCATGGAAAAAATGCTTTTCCTTTTTCTGGTGTATCTCAAAAATTTAATCTTCTGCATGAGATCTTCACAAGAAATGTTTTAATTAGTGAGAGATGAATCTTAAATGTTTAGTGAGATTTTCAGGTACCGTTCTTTTTTTACAAATGGATATTTAGACAGAGCTGGTTTGATTCATCACACATAGCTAATTGTCGAACAGTTAACCACTGAGTCTAAGCTAATAATTTAGCCTCTCTCTGTAGCACATCAAGATAGAAAAACATTCCTTCCAGAGAAAAGTTTATTTTCACTACTCTAAATATGTTATTTTTGATAAAAGCTTCTGGAAATGCTTTCCTCTCTCTCTCGGTAGACTAGAAGAAACACAGACCTAAATTAGTCAATTCAGATTAGATGCCTGACAAGATGGCTGACAGTAGGTGGAACTCTCCCAGAAAAACCAAAGCCAAGGTTTGTAAGTTATTTAATTCCAAGTAAAATCAATAGATGACAATAAAATGAAATAACCCATGATAGTTTATTAACAGAGTCCTGCCTAGAACAGCAGTGAAAATACAGGGGTGCTTAGGGATGTGAAAATGGACCTCTTCAGGCCAAAACTGGCAATCTAATAGCCACACCATTTGCTCTGTAGAATTTGTAATAGAAATCATACAGATCTATATGGATAAAACAAAAATTATAGTATAGCATTTTTTTTACCTGATTGGGAAAGAGGTCTTCTTTAAAAGATTGTCAAAAGCTAAACCTTTCTTCAGAAAATCATCTGAATTCATCATGGCATTTGAGCATATGATGTGTCTGAAGTGTACATGAAGGTCATTGTTTCTGCCTGAGTATGGACCACAGTGAGCTCCATTTGAATTAACCCTAATAATGCATTGTACTTGTGTATCAGATGATAAAAGCAGCGCACAAACATGTACTCAAAAGAAAATTTGCTTAGGAAATACTAGATACTTTCTCATAGCAAGTAAATCAAATTTAGTTGATTAAACAGGAGAACCAAATACTGCTATTTTCTTTCACTTGTTACAGAGAATCCACCATTTCTGCCTTTAGCTGTAAGAGTCGTGTTGCTGTAAGCTGTTAGTTTCTAACAGTTATTCAGTCCTGTTCCCAGCTGAAGTAATTATTTCAGCATGGGAGCAAGACTGAACCCAGCTGCTTAAATTCCTTCAATTTACACTTGATCTTAACACTCACAAATTTCCACTGCTGCAATGTAGAAGCATGCAATTGATTAAAATATTTTTGAGCTGGATCTTTGATAAAGTCCTTGGAATCTGACTCAAGGATATTCAAGCACAATGTAGGGCATTCAACCCAACAGGCCAGGAGTTAAACAAAGGAGTCAAACTAATTTTAATGAAAACTAACAAATCTTTTCAGATCCCAACCAAAGATACTAATTTAAAGGCCTGCTTTTCTGATAACCCACAGAACACACTGATCTTGTTCTGCTTTCTCAAAGACACTGAAAATAAAATTGCTTTTGCTCAGTTTAAGTATCGAATCACATTTTATGCTTAGCAGAAGCTAGAATTTGATCACAAGAGCTCATTTAGTATAAAAGACAGAAGAAAGATGCATGAGCTCCTATGCTCTAAAATTCTTTATAAGGCTTCCAATTAAAAAAATTAAGCTTTACAGGACAAGGAATTTCTTTATGCACAGGAGTAAGAGTGAGTAAAGATCACTGGACTGCATTTCTTCTTACAGTGGCCCTAAAAATCATGCTTTTTGGTTATTCATACTTAAGGTGGGAAATTATATCTCTTAATAGAGGACTTGAAATTATTTCCACACTTACTCAGAAAGAGGGATTTAAAGTAAAGAGACTAAGCATTAGCAAGGTCTGAGGGGTGTGATGGAGGGAAGGGCAGCTGGTGTGGTTCTGTCAGAGACCCAGTGTCTTGGGCATTTCAGCAGGCCCAGAGACCTCGTCCTTGACAGAAGGATATCACCAGCAAGTTCACATAAATCCACTGTCTGCACTCCAGGGCACATTGACTGTGTGACATGAATTTTGCAGAGCATAGCAAACGTGAAAAATCCTGTGCAGCATCAATTCGAGTTCCTCAATTTCCTCTGCTGCAATTGCTGCATTTACAACTGTACATTCTGGTATAGCAGTAAACATAAATGCTCGCATGCAGGCTTATAGAAACAACAATAGTGGTAGCACCAGGCAGGAATTCACAAAAAATACACAATGAGGTCAACGAAATAAGCTAGACTGAAGACATGGAATTAAGGAATCACTATCACTGTGTCCCAAGAGGAACTCACAATGGTGTTCCTGCTACTCATTTTCTGAAGTGGAAGGAACAAGTCATTTCTAATCCCTCTATTGACTGCCATCTAGGGGCCCTAAGAATTTTATAGTGCATATCTTTTGTGCCATCAGCTGTATTACTTTGTGTGTAGGGAATATAGACAGGAAATTTTCCTTTTCTGTCACCTTAATGGTCATTGATCCAGCAGATGTCTGAGGCAGAAGCCTTGTAATTGTAAAGGTTACCCTAGGTAATAAATAAAAAAAATAGAAACTGGAACACTTATTTAGAATTTTCTCTTACTTTGCAACCAGTGAAACTATAAAATAGATGTGATAAGTATCATCCATGACTTTATACAGTAAATTTGAACTACTGAGGCATTAACAGTCAAAGAAAAGGATGGATTTTCCTGAGCCCTGAACACTCTCAGCTTCCTTTGACACAGCCACAATTTCTGGATAATTTCTACTTCAGCAAATAATTTCTTTTATTTTGATGTAGTTTTCATTCACTGGGCTCTGAAACACCACAGCACTCATTTATTCAAAATAGAGGCTTGATTGTCATCTTACACTTTTCACATTAATGATACCTACATATTTTCGAGAAGATGCTGGAGTCTTTCGGAAAACAAGGAATATTGCCACTTGTTTTCTCAAGATTACTGTGTACAAACTATCCCAGCTAACTGAGTTACTCCAGGAACAATTTCCCTAGTCCTGAAAGAGGCAGTACTATGCAGTTTTAGTCAAGGCTGGAGGAATTATTTTATTTCTTGTCTCCAGCGTGATGTGTACTTGTCCACTCATTACTTGGGTATCCTGTGTGTACTTTTCTTTCTCTTAGGAAAAGGTCTGCCTTTCCACCATGAACTACAAAATTCAAGTTATCAACAAATTAAGGAAGTAACATTTTAAAAATGGGAACTTGAAGCCATCAGAGTAGCCTTTTGCGTGCATTCAGAGGTTAAGTGTGTTTGACACTGTACAATTATTTTTAGATAAACAATATAGCCTTACCATGTTAAAAGCCTTGTTATATCTAATTATCTGACCTAGGTTTTTTTGGTTTTGTTTTGGGTTTGTTTTTTTTTATGTTATACAGGATTTAGTTTTAATTGGTTCTTACACTGAAGTTCTACTGTGGCCACCCAGAGATCTTTGTAAATAACGTTACAGCACAATGTTGCATTCATTTCAGTCAGCAAATGCAATTTCAACGAAGGTTGCTTATTTATTTTGTTACATTTTGAGGGAAAATTAAGTGGGAAAAATATGCAAAGAAAATAGTGATGGCTCTTTAAAGATCTCATTAAAACATAAGCATCTTATATTCTACCTACCTCTGTGACATAGAAGGCAACATATTTTAGGCAAAATAATTACCTTGACTTCAAGTCCTTCCTTTCCTGACTAATTAATGCTCCCAAACATGGGGTCCAAATATACAGAAAAAAATCAATCAAGACCTATACATACCTCAAATATCACCATACTGATAAATAAATTCTCTGAGGGGAAATAGCTTTTTTTTTCCTCTTATGGCTCTCTGCTGTGACCCAGACAGAGAATGATGGAGGGAGAAGACAAAAATGGTATCATCATCATTCCAGGAATTAGTGCAGCCCAGAAGATACTGAACTTAATTCTATTACTTTCCATCTTTTACTTCAAAGCCTGTAAAACCAATGGAGCAATTCATATAGTAAAGGGAAAATTTACTGTGAATGAAAGTGACAAAATCTGGTGCTCAGAACTAAGTGAGTAGTTGTAAGTGAGGCTGTACAAGACATAATGCACTGCTTGAAGCCTTTCTTCAGTGAGCTTTTAATGTAGGTGCCAAGTGGTAGAAAAAATTTTCAGTCTGAGAACATGGAATAAGGATTGTGAAACTTTAAGACAGGTTACAGTACAGGGATTCTGCACTCAAAATATCTTATGCTGTGAATACATACTCCAGAATAAAAAGAAATCGGTCACTTTTTTTTAATAATTTCTGAGCAACTGCTGACTTTTCTGCTGTCTCAGATTATTGCCTAAAGTCAGCTATTTTCCTACAACAGTTGCAAAGAGAAATCTTTCTGTATGATATTAGAATGGAATGAAAAATGAGTATGTCCTTGTTATGTTGATTGAGGTGAAACACTGAAGTTTCCATCTACAGTTTTCTACCTGCAAAATGATACTAATTATACTTTTTATTAATATCCTGCTTGACTTTTCAATACTGAAACTATTTTATCTTGTGTATCCGTATCTGGCTGTGTAAAACTGGTATCAGGAGTACATAACCCCATAAACACATAAACTATAATAAGTACAGTAATCTTAAAACAGTGTTCATATAAAGTTCATTCAGGATACCACCAAACGAAATTACAAAAAATATGAGAATACCTGTGCTTCACTTTAAGGGCTAGAGCTACCTTAGGTACATGGGTAGCTGTCACAACCATGCCTGTTCTCCCATACTAAGTATTTCTTTGACCAAAATCTTAATTCTTTTGACATGCCTTATAAGACACTCTGTGTGTATATGTGTAGGAGAGAGGAATTACTAGTCAACACAAACTTCAGTCATTCAGACTAGGTGAAAAGGTAGTGCTCATAGTCTGGTGAGTTGGGCAAGCAACAAATAGTCCTTCCCTTGAGGACCTGCTGACAAGTTACACTGTGTTTGCTTTTCTGCACCATTTCACTTAAATAAAACTTTAAGCAGGTGATTTAGTTCCTTAAGAGAGTCTCAGAGAGAGATATTATTCTGGCAGGTGGTCCTTGTTGCCAGCATGCTTGATTGGTACAGTAAACCTATTCACTTATACTCGTGGATAACTTTCCAGTTTCACCCTCCCTAGAGTACTGCTCTTTCAAGCACCACTTTTACACCCTCTTATGTACATGAAATTCAGGCTGGCTAGGACTCCTTTTGCATCCTTGTGTTTAATTTTAACTATACAGTAAATACGTGGATAGAATTCTACCCAATAATGAAAGCAAATATTCCACTCTCAGCTGCCTTAAGTGTTCTTCAACATCAACAAAAGGCAGCAGATGGGCCTGTTTGCTTATTTGTTTCAAAGAGATGGAGAAAGCAAAAGAGATTTTGTGATATTTTAGCCTGTGTTGTATGGGGCATTGGAGTACAGATGTTCTGAGTAAAGATTGCCTCAGATTTCTGCACCACATAAACTGTTTGGTCTTGTTTAAGGCAATATTTCCACAGGTGGATTTTTTCTTCTCCAGTAGGAAATATTTCCAGATGATTCCTTGCACTGTTCCTCAGCCAATGTTTCATATGTTTCAAGAACTGTCTTGTCTGTGGATTGCTAATCCCTTAAAGCCTCTGATATATTCTGTGTTTGCGAAAGCTGCTTGCTTTGGATCAGTGCTCTCTGGCCCCTAATTATAATAAAAAATCCAATCTCTTTGAGACACCAAGATTTATCTCACCTTAACAGAGAAATAAAAGAGTTAAAACTCAAATATGTGACTGAGTGCACTGGACTAAGTATGCTACCCAAAGGCTGTCAAAGCTTGGGCTCTACTCTGGACTCTGCTTCTTGTTTGCTGTGTTTTGGTTTATATAGTGATATTAATATTCATGTCTCCAGAATGAAGAAATTATTTGGGATTTACTTTCAACTAAACTGTAGAAATGCAGTTCTGTTTGCTGATGCAGCAGATGCTTGGAGAAAAAATAAAATGGTATTAGTCTGACAATGAAAATACCAGCTGGTATTTTATTTTGATCCTGGATGTATTTAAATATAGAATAACTTTTTTTCCTGATGTACTCTCTTTTCTCCATCAAGTTCATTATCAAAGGTCAAAGGCTAAAAAAGCAGTGAAGGCAAAATAGTGGTATCTGTCTGCCTAAACCTAAATGTGTATTTAACTCACAGCCAGATTTTAAGGGAGTTTAAGGGAGTTAGACACCTAAACTTAGTTGTTATTCATCCATTGTCTTGCACCATCCTTTTTGCACAGAATCTCCTTAACTATAATGTAGCTTTTCTGTCTGAAATTAAGCATATCTCACTTGATATGCTTAGATATGGTATACCTGTGGGAAACTACAAATCAAAGCAAAATTCCCATGTGCTGAAGACAGTAAATGCACTCTCATCTCTTTCTCTATAAAAATGTCACCCTCATATTCATTATCCATTCTTTTTCTTACTCACTTGTGAAAGATGGGAAGTCTTCTTCCACATCCAGGGGTAGTCAGGAGGCCTTGAGCCTAGAGATCAAAAAAAAAAGAAGAAGGAGGAAGGGTTAAAAATTAGGGCATGTAGAGAAAAATCATGAGATCTGGACCAAAAATAAGTAGCAAAAGAAGATATTTATTTAATCTAAAATATTTATTTTTACCTTTTTTATTGATATGAATGATGCCTTGAGGTTTAGCTTTTATATTCTCTATTGCCTACTGTAAAACTCTGAAGTGTCTTACAGCCTGCTGCTGCTGCTCTCTCATGCTAAGATAGACATAACAAAGTCTCTAGGTTTGCTCTCCAAGGACACCCAGGTCATGCTGGGCCCAGAAATGTGTAAACCAACATCTTGGAGAAGGGGGGGCTGAGCTTAGAGAACTTACATCAGTAGCTAAAGTTTTAATTGGTGAATTTATGCTGATTTGCAAATGGACCAAACCTATAAAAGTGTGAAGAACTCGTGACTCGTCATCCATCTTGGGGTCCATTTTGGCAGTAGCCTCTGGACTGCCCAGGGTGTACCTTTGGAGGCCTTTCAAATAAATATCACCTTTATTCCCTTATTTCTGTTTAGTCTCTGTTTCCAGGAAGCCACTTCAGGCATCCGCACAAGTTTTTGTGATGAAAACAAGGCTTTCTAGACTTTCTGTTTTATTTAAAAAATATAGAAAAGTTTCTCTGAGATGCATAATTTTGTATCTAAATGAAGGATTTTAATTTGAAATCAACTTCTACATTGCAAAGAATTTTCGCATAAATTTTCTATCAGTAATGAATCAGATACACAGTATCCTGCACTTTCTGCTCCAAGTTTTTTCCCATGAGGTGAAATATTAATTGCCACTATTGTAGTTGATTTCTCAGTGGGTGACTTGTCCAGTGTCAGACAGGAGACGTGAGGCAGAGCCAGCAAGAAGCAGGCATTTTCCCAGTCACACATTTTGTAAGTTTATTTTCTTTCCCCTGATTTTTTTTTAACCTAATTTCTTTGGCAATCCTCTCCTGGCTCGGCATTACCTTTAAATGAACAATCGAAACCTCAGAGATCTTTGCCCAAACTCCCAGAAAAACTTCATGATTACTATTTCCAGCAGAAACAAACCCCTATTTCTTGCTTAGCCAGAAATTAAAGCAGAATCTTGCTTGTCGTAAGATAGACAAGACATCTGAAGAACAGGCTATTCTCTGGTTGTCAGTGTAAGATGCTTGTGTTTGTGCCTTTCCTCCATTTCTCTTTATTTAGACCTCATGTATGTACCTATCCAAGCAGAAGATGGAATAGTTATTTACCAGAAAATTGAAAGGAAGGCATGATGTTACCATAGGAAAATAGGGTTCAATGATTCCACTTAGAGCAGAGTATCAGAGAGGAACAGCGGTCAGCAAGGCAAAATCCTCAGCTCTGGTGTGATCTTCTATAAGCTGTGACAAAGCTAGAAATAATGGCTGTGTCAGTGGGGAGAGGGAGGAGGCCAACACTTCTTACAGTAGCCTCCTCATGCATCACTGTCAAGCAGGCTGGAGAGAAAAAGAAGCAAATCCTCACTGTGAAATTGTTTCTCAGACTCAAGCAGTGGCAGCAGCAACACAGTTTGCTGTTCATGTAGAAAAGGTGTCAGCAGAGGGAACAAAGGTAACCCCAAGGAAACAATGGCTTGCTGAATCCATTTAAACCATATCTGAGCAATGTTAGTAAAAAACCTGCACAGCATAAAGATGGAGGAGAGATATATTAAGGGAGAGTGGAGGGGAGGTATGAGAGAGAGAGAAAGTAAGACAGTGCTTTGGAAAAGAAAACACTTCCACTGGATATTCCTGACTGATTGCAATGCACTGCTCAGCACACGCTGCAAGGCTGTGAGAAGCAGGCACCAGGTAGGGTACCCATCTGTTGTTAGGGACCAGATCACACTCTACATAGTAAATGAGAAACTATCAGAAGCTGAACAGCCTAAATTATAAAAATAATCAGCAGTAAGAGTGCCATGAAAAATGTTTATGTTGGTCTTTGTTAGAACTGCCTGTTTGCAAAGCTCTGGGCCTCCCAAGCAAGGGAGAATGGGCAAAGTCAGTATCAGACCTGGGCTTTCCCTAAAGAATATATGGAATAACAAGTCTTTGGAGGCTTCTGTCTTCTTTAGGCAGAAAAACACCTTCTTGACCTTCTTCATGGTCAGAAACACGGCGTTTTGGTGTCTTAGAAAATGATAGAGCGATCCAGCTTAAGTACATCTATACGAAGAAAATCTGTTTTCCCTAAATTATACAGGGCATGTCTGCCTTGTAAGTAACAATTTAGAAACGAGGGCTTGCTCTGAACCTGCTCCATCTCATTTTTATACAAAACTCTGACTCTAAACCAAAAGAAGGGCATGATTCCATGTGGTTTCCCGTGTGTATTAAGTGGACTAGCAGCTTTGAAACGAACAAGGCAGGCTGTTTAGTCCATCTCAGCATTTCTCTGCTATGTAAAAGGATTATTCACTCACAACACTGCAGGCTTAATTTAAGTTGATAGTTTATTGCTATTCGTCACTACTCAGTCACCACAATTTTGATGTATACAAATAAAGGCAAGCACAATACATTGGCTTCAAAGAGAATCACTAATGTTACGCTATTTTTATGCCCTCTGTTTAATACTGACATCCAATAAATAAATATTGCTAATAATAAAAGTAGAACTGTAATTGAAATAAATCTCCTTCCCACTGAAGTATGCATGATGTATTTATATGAAGACAATTCTGTCCTACGAGACAAATTATTATACACAGTAGGCTGGAGAGTACGAGTGTAAGTTCCATGGGGGAAAAGTGGCAGGATGCCTGCAAAGTTTAAAATAATGGAAATGTAAAATTTGGCCAGAATTCGTTATTAATATATTTACTGTGCTAGTGTTTCTTTAAATATTTTTTCCTCTCATTCCTCACATCTATATACCTGGCCCACTTGTTTAATCACTCTGGTTTTGTTACTTTTATTTCTTGTGGTTGGAAGAATCTGAGAGATAAGTTCATGAAAGCTCCTGCTCACTCTTTCAACAAATTAGTATTGGTTCTAAAGCAAAAATTTCATTATGTTCAATTACTTTCATAAACATGAGGAATCTATTGCAAATCAAATATTACATCCAGATTTAAAAACCTGGGCTTATAAACTTAGTTTCTTCCATCAATTGGTAAGCTGACTCTGTTATACTCTTATAACTAAATACGAGAGTCAGCTGACTAGGAGAAATCCTGCTATTCCCTTTGTAGGACGATTGTTAATTTGTTTTGGTGAGTGTCTACTTCCTAAGAGTTATCATCCCTGTTGGAGTAGCACTTCAGATTTTGGCTGGGTTACTCATTCTGCCAAATAACTGTAACTGACATTAATGAGCTTTGTATACCTTTATGTGCACTTTATATATCTGAAATAATCAAGCTGTAACTATAATTAATATATTTGCAATTATACAGCGTTATTATCAAAAACAGAAATTAACTTCCCAAAAAAGAAACTAAGACGCAAAACTCTTTTTGCTTTATAAACCTGAAAAGAGAATAACCGTGAACATAAATTAAATGTATAGTAATAGTAAATTTTAATACAACACTCAGCATTCTTCTAAAAAATATAATCATAAACCCCATAATAATTTAAGCTATTGTCTACCTAGTTGCAGGTTAATTAAATGAAAGAAAAAGTAGAAGTATATTTCAAATGCAATAATTTTATATATTGTGAACTAAAATGATTATGTTTTTATCATGACTATAAAGGTGAAGTTATTTTTCCATTTTATTTTGTACAGTTGAAGATTTGGGGAGTGAATAAGGTCTTATACATTCATTAATATAGTCTTTATTGTACATTGCTAAAAGCAAAATAAAAATAGGCTTAACAGGCACAGTTTGACTGTGAGTTAAAAATATTTTCCTTCAAAATATTAAGAATTGTGTAAGTACACCTGGCTCAGAAATACTTATTTAATAGCATATTCTGGAGCTGAAGGACTGGAAAAGTAGCATGTGATAAAATTGCAGTTTCCATGGTAACCTTGATTGTTTTTAATAGCAAGGTGCTGAGACATAAAACATGACTTGATTGGCAGCTACCCTAAGGCATAAACTCCTGTAACATGACTAAAGTGCAGTTTCGTTTATTAATATTAAGCAACAAGCTACTTTTTTCTTTGCTGCTGATTCTACCACTAGATTTTCAATGTCTAGAATTTTGTAATGCACTCTAAACCAAATAATAAGCTCTTATAAAGCAAAAATTAGAACTCCCCTGAGATGTAAATGGTAGAAATGTTACTGCTTTTGGACTGTGTTTGTAAAGGTTTAGAGAAATGAGAGGCTATTCTCTGTTAGCAATTAATTTTTTGTACTGAAGGTTCCCCAGCTTCAACATCTTTAGACAGAGGAGTAAATTTCTCTCTGCTTTCCGGAATAACAATAACTTACACTCATCACTTCTTGTTAGTCACTCTCTCTTTTCTGTTTGATCCAAATCTCTGTTGTCCATATGCTGCTGCTTGATTACAATTCCTTCCCTGGGAACATTCACATCAGAGACAAGTCAGCTGTTTTATTAATTGCAGTTCTAATATAACATGGCTCTGTTTTCTCTGCTTGGGTATTTGACAACAAGGTATGTGGTGGAAATGGTATCTACCCTGAAAATAAACAACACAGGAGGCACCAGTGAAAAAAATTGAGAGAGATGCATTTTATCTGTGCTTCCTTGGGGTGCTGTGATTATGAGAGTAGACATTTCAAGCCACACCCAGTAGTGCTGTTGAAGTGGGATTCTTGTAATTCTTACATGTTTTTTGCTAAATGGTTTATACTCCTAAAATCAGGAAGTCATGTTTTTTGATGAACCTAAAAGCAAAAGGAAGGAAGAGTGGAAGGAGCTGTCCCTCGGCTGTTCCTCAGAAGGCCCTGGATCCTTCTCTGGACGCGAGGTCAGCTCTTCTCAAAAAGTGAGCCAGAAGTCCTGTTCCTCTTTTTAACTTCAGCTTCAGCCTAAAAGAACTTAGTGAGGTGATGTTGATTTCTCAGCCTGTGCTCTCTGCTCCTCCACTGGACTCCTCACTGATGGCTACACATCAGTTTCCTGCTTCAGACTTCCTATCAGAACTAAGGGTTGACTTGAAGCCTGCTTTGGTACCAGTATTCCAGAGAGGCTGACAGGCAAATTGCAGTTCAGGCAGCTCAGACACACTCTTCTGTACATGTGCAGTCATACTTCACACTTATTTCTGCTTCTGCTACTCCAAGCCTACCTCTGTGACTACACAGAGAAGGCAGTTTTTATTGCTTTCTCTACTATTTCTCACACATAAGAGAGGTCCCTCATAATAATTTGTTTCCTTCTTTACTCTCAGGTTACTTTATAACTATAGCTTCATGCATTCAAAACTCTTTTAAATCAGAAGAACAGCTTTTCTACCTGAGTTAATGACATCATACACTGAGTTAAGAAACTGTGATATGAGATCTACACCATCTTGCACTGCCTAATAGAGTGTCATAAAATCATCCTGGTGAGAGCGCTTCTCCAGTTAAGTTTCACTGCTTACTCTATTATATCACTAATACGAACACGTCCACTCCTGCAGCGTCATTGCATAAACTCTCCAGATGAAGGATCCTGAAATGAATCTTCAGAGCTGAATACATCCAGCATAATCTTTCTGTCCTTTTCACACTTTGCTTGGCTTTTCTTAACAAAGTCAGCTACAGCTATAGTTCACAACTCCTGTGAGTTTAAAGATATTTAAGACTATTTTCAAGGCAATATTCACTCATTAGCATTCAGTCTCTTCAAAATCATCAGTGTAGAGACCATATCAACAAATTAGTTGATATAGCGTCATCGTATTTACTACAGATAAGGAGTGTTGTTTCACTTTGTGTTGGTGTATGACCAAAAGGTTTATGATACACACATCAGGGTATAGCTGAAAAAGATGACATGGTAGTTCAGGGACAGACTGGCAGGTGTATATTGCTCTATGAGGAAAGAGTTTCTCCCCCTTCTGTTTACCACCGTTAGACTGTTCCTAGCAGTGGTGATAGTTTTCAGATTGTTTTTTACTGGAGAGTGTTAGGGTAAAGGACATTCCATCAATCAGTAGAAATTTACATTTGATAACACGAAGCAAGTTGTTAGGTAAGTTCATTGTTGCAATACGTCTGGGACCAGAAAAATCCCAGGTTTATACTCTCTGTATAAGGAATATGTTCCAATTTAACCTCTGTGCTGAGTGTCAAAAGAATTTCAGGTTGTGCTGTAATCTGGGCATGCTGTTCCACATCAATTTCCCTTGTTTAATAGAAGAGAAATGCAGATTTGGGAGGCAGTCCAGGTGAACAATGATCATGCTGCTGCATAGGTTATAGCAGAGGCACTTCAAATAGTCCTTTCAAGTAGGTTCTGAATTCTCGTCATGTGACTGAAATTGTGCATTTCAATATTTTCTTGATCGACAAGAGATTAAATCTTCACTAATTCTAATATTCACTAATGTACTTGGTTCACAGAAACCTCCTATTTTATATTGAAATCTTGACATCTTTATATCCTTCAGGGTGATTAAGAATGACCCTTTCTTCTCTACAGACGAACAGAAAGTTCTGGCTCTGTAAGTCTACCTCATAGGGTTTGCCTATGTATGTACATGCCATAGCTGTGATCTTGAAACTTCTGATTTGAGAGTCAAATATAGAAATATTAGAAGAATTACACTGACCGAACTTCGGGGGGGAAAAAAAAAAAAGAAGCAAAAAAGAGGATAAATTGTACAAAGTTTCATCAGTGTGCTCTGTCTATCTGCAAATCCAAAACCAGTACAATAAAATTTTAGCTGGTTAGTGTATTTGTTTATTACTGATGAATATTTTTACTGCCTTGCTAATCACCGTGGACATTCTCATTCCTAATAATAATAAATTACAGCAGCTGAGAGCTCTGTTAGCTATCTGGGAAGTATGTCTAAGTCTATCCATGCCTTCTGAATAAAATTTATCCTGCAATTAGTCTGCCAAAGGGTGGGACCATGCACTTCTATGACATCTGCGGTTAATAATGTGCAGAAGATTACTCTTACATACCAGGATTTTCTAGCATAGTATACTATAGAGATGTATATATGTATACTTAATATACATGTATATATACACACATCCTACATATATATCAGACATGTATCTATGTCTGTCTGTGTGTGTGTGTGTGTGTAATGTATCTGCACTTTTCAGAGCAGTGGACGGTCAAGATGTGTAACATTTCCAAAGTTCCAGTGGCTTAACATGTTCCCTTCAGATAAGACCATTCTGAAGAAATTGACTGTGAAATAAAGAAACACAAAATTACACTTTATTCCTGAAAGAAGTTATAGACTGGGGAAAAAACCTGGTGATTACAGTCTCAGTGTTCTCATCACCCATAGGAACACTGGTCTCAGCTCTGTGTTTTGCACTTTACACCAGACAATTCTTCTAGGTGCCTCTGCTGACTATTGTATCATGGTCTTTTGAGTTTTCCAAACAGAAAATCGAGTCTTTTCCCACTTTCACTTTTCCATGGGGGAATTTCCATACTACAGCTCCAGCAACTCCATATCCTGAATAGAGCCATTCAAACCTAATGGTCCTTTCAGTGGCAAAGTATTGTTTCATTAAACTTCAGTCAGGAAATATAGATGGTCTCTTTGGGCTCAGTCATAGCTGCTCAGACACAAGCTGCTCACCAAGTGCCCTTTCAACAAGTTCAGGATGTTCACACAAAGCTCAAATGCAAGTAATGACCTTATACAAATTAGTCAGCCTGGGGAAAATTGATACATACTTCTTAAAATTCTTTCTCAATCTTCAAATCATTATTTTCTCAGACTGAGTGTGATTGGCTATTTTGAAGTTAAGAAACAACGGAACAAAACAAAAAAAAAGAAAAAAGATAAATCCACAGAACTACACCTGTCTTATGTTTTAGAATCATAGGATATTTTATTATAGAAGAGACCTTTGGAGATCATCTACAAACTAGGTGACCTTCTGTTCAAAGGAAGGGTAGCTTCAAAGTTATATCTTGCTCAGGACCATTTCCACTTGAGTTTTGATTATTTCCAAAGACAAAGGCCCTGTAGCCTGTACAGGAAGCTCTTGTTATTTTTTTTCATTCTATGCAATTGGAATTTGCATCACAAAAACTTGTTCTCAAACTCCTCCAATCCCTTCACTGAGTACCTGGCTTCATTTTTTTTTAATGTAATCTTCCATTAAATACTTGAAGACTGTAATTAGACCCACGTCTTTGGTCTTTTCTTCTTCCATCTACACAGATGGAGCTCCCTTAGTCTCTGCTGATATATTGTGTGGTCCAGCCCCCGTCATATTTCTTTATTCACGTTTTCTTCAGAAATCTGCCTCATTAAAAAAATCCCAAAACTTTATTTGTGTTTTCATCAATATTTTTCTGGTCATCTAAGGTTAAAATGTTTCTCATCCAGCTGTTTGATTCAATTTACTTGATTGCAAGAGTGCTTTCACATACATGACTCACCAGTCCACCTTTCTTTTTAATTCTTCTGTCCTTAGCACACATAAAACATTTTAAATCCAGTTCCTTCCTTCCCTGAAAAACCCACTGGCAAAAAGACATAGAGGCTTTTTCTCATTACTGAGTTGCCGTTTATTTATACAATAGAAGCTGTATAGCATTTGGGTAAAGTGACAAAGCTACATGATATTAATATTAGGCTGCTCAGCGATCTGTGGAACTGGCTGTAGTCCATCAGCCAGCTAATTAATGAAAAAAGTATGAGAAGTAGAGAGCGCTTACTTCTGATCTTGCAAAAGGAAAATAAAAAAGAAGGAAACTTTTTTTAAAAAGCACAAAACCCCTCAACATAAATTGCTTTTTTATCACAGGCAGTGTATACTACTACAGCATATACTGAGGGTTGAATTATCCCAAATTACTTACACAGAAATACTGTGTAAAATGGACAGCTATGAAAAAATTTTATGATGAGATCCTTTCCTGCTATGCAAGTTTGATATGCTTTTTTCTTCCCTATACTAGATATGAATCTGCCTCCTACACGTGTTGTATAGTCCTAGATCTACAATAATCCCAGAAGTGTTTCAAAGACCTGAAGCCATCCTCACAAGAGATATAGCTCTGAACTGGCTTGGAATTTTGGCCCCTCCCATACTTTTTTTTTTAACAGAACTGACTCTTAGTTGTACAAATCAGAGAAATTGACAGCTGTTTTCTTTTTTTCAGAAAAAAATATAAAAGCAAGATATTAAGTTCAGCTTCTGGACCCATCACACATAACTTTTCCAGGTGCTTCCCCACAGAGCAGACTGAAATCATTCCTCCTCCTCCTTTGTGTCTTCAGGCTACAAAGCAGTCATCTCTATATTGTGTAAAAAAAGGAGAGAAATTTCATTGCCTCACAGGAAGGCATAATAATCATGTGGAAGGGACTTCACATGTCATCAGCTAGGATAGATGATGTAAATAGGATGCAGGTAGCAGACATACAAGAATTATTTCTTTCATTAAGCAATTAAAAAAGACAAAATAACTCATGAGATATTTATTTCTTAAAAAGAAAAAAAAGAATTTTGTTTAAACAATTTTGTTGTTTTTCTAATTAGAATGAGTAGAACACGATATTTTGTTCGCTTCTATTATGGTGTGGTAGTTTGAACCTGAGTTGATGGACAGATCTTTCAACCAGTAGCGCTTATCTAAATTTACATATTTAAGCCCTGTGGAAACACAGGAACTTCCCTTTTGGTTTGAGCCTTCCCGTGGGGAGGTGGGGGGTAATATGGGCACCAGGCTCCGTTCATCAGAGTGGCCCCGGGCCTCCCCTCCCCCAGCCCTGGGGCACAGGCCCCGGGTGCCTGCGGAGAGCCCCTCAGAGCCGCGGGCAGCTGAGGAACAGCCATCATTGCTGCACGGCCGAGAGCTCCCGGAGCGGCTGCTGAGGACTGGCGAACCCTCCCTTCTCTCTACCCCTCTCCCCCACCGCGTGGCCCGCACAGACCCAGCGAAAGCTGATAGAGCTTTCTGCAACCAACTCAGCCTATATTGAACTGCAAGACAGCATCAAGTAACCAGCAGCATGAAGGGAGCGAGGCTTTCTCCATTGTAAAGCCCGAACAACAAAGATCACTCGTCATCATGGCGTCTTCGGGGTCAGAGAGAAAGAGAAAGTGAGTGAAGCTGAAGATGGCGGCAGGGAAAAGAGGGCGGAGTCGTGCCTTCCACACGTAGCTTAAACCTGCTTTTTGCAGACCATGGTAAAAACTGTAATATCACAAACTGTTTTTCTCTTTAATCCATTTAAAGACATGGGGGGATGAGAATTTTGTGCGCAGCCTGTGAGAGAAACAAAGGTGACCACGCCAGGTTACCCAGGAGCTGTGAGAGGTTGTGAGAGACTTTTAAAATTTCTGTGAAGAAGAGGGCTGTTGTTTTCAGGCTGGAATTTATCTATCCTTAAACAAAAATACCCCATGTGTGGCCCATGGTGACAGTGTGGAAGAGACTGTGATTTCTTTTCATGGGAGAGATATTTTTTATGGCGGCAGATTCTCAGGCGGGGCTGTTAGCTGGTGCAGGTTGGGGACCACAAGAAGCAAAAGAGAACTCTACTTCCTTAAATAGTAAAGAGACTTTTAAAAACTGTAAATGCTGACCAAGAACCATCCTTTGTTATCCTTTGAGTGAGTTGGGTAAGAGGGGGAGGTGCTGGAGAAAAAGGGGTTTTGTTTTAATTTCTTATTATTTCTTTTTTTACTTTTAACTCTGTTAGTAATAAACTTCTTCATATTCTTTAAGTTTGAACCTGCTTTGCATCTCTCCAAATCTCCTGTCTCACAGAAGGTAAGAAATGCAAACTAAACCACTACATATGGGGTTTTTTCTGCTCATCTTTAAATTGTTATGTTAGTAGAAAAAAGTAAAGACAGGCATTATGGTTTATTAGGCAAAAGGTTTTTAAGGGAAACATGTCATTTTAATAACATATTTTTCCTATTAAGACATGAGATACCTTAGCTTAGCTGGCATCCCAATATGGTCCAACAGTCACCTTAGAGAAAGCCAGGTTCAGCTCCTTGCTTTATCTGACTCATTTTGCAGCTTTGTAGATATCACGCAATCACTAAGAGTCTCACTGTGATTTTGCCTGGATGTGTGTAAACGTGCAGAAGTAAATCATAGTCAGAAAGCTCTGCGTTCAAAAAGTCTAGTGTACAGACATTATCAAAACTGTCATTCAGGCATAAATATCTCAGTCTGCAATGTAGCAGCATACCTTTTATGCATTAAATTTGCATTAATATGTTAGCAACATGTTGTTATCAATTATTAATTAATCAATAAATTCAGTTTTTGTTAATGTCATGATCTGGAATTACACAGGTTGAAGCTCAAGTCTATTTCTTGAATAAATTTCACAGCACTATAGAGTAGACTTGGAGAAAGAAGGAGGACATGCAGTACTACCGTTGTTTCCGTGTGTCTTTAAAGTGCCTTGCTGTCAGGGCAAGACGAGCCAAATATTAATTAGCTAAATATTAACTAAAGTCTCCTATTGTTTTGTACTCTATTTTCTACTAGACATCTTCTAGTCATCATTCAGAGCTTTCATTCTTGGAAAGTGAAAGGAAGTACAATAGAAAGAAGACACAAGCACAGAGCATTTACCTCCACACTTCAAGTCCAGATCTTTCAGCACCAGAAGTTTTTATAAGAAATTAATGCAGAGTAAAAAAAAGTCTTTAAAAAGATCTCAGCTTTGAATAAGATCCCTTTCTAAGCATGTTGATTATATAATTTGGACTTGTACATCCAGATTCTCTAAAGACATTCTCACCAACTTGATGGAGTCTTTAGTCAGTCAACTCAATGAATTGAGTAATATAATTTTCTTATTATATTCAATTTAATAATATTCAGCTTACAGATGGTCCCATAGCAAAAAGGAGTAGTTAAAACACAAAACCAGCTCATGGTTCTGAGAATCGAAAGAGCCTGACATTTTTCTTTTTAAGTAAATATCATATTTTAATTGCTGCAGCCCCAAGGTAACCATAAAGCCATGCACTGAGAGCTCATGTGGATTTTATGAGGCTGTTTACTCTGTTGTTCATGAAAAAAGTTTGTTTAGCAACTGCTGCTGCTCCTGATGCTCAGATCACCTGTAAGTGAGAAAACATCTTCCTAAATAAGGAAAAAAGTACGTAGTATTTTACCTGCAATGAAAAACCTAAGAAAAAAATCTGAGTATAGAGACAAAATAAGGAGTTGTTAAGAATACGGAGATGGCCCAAGTATTAGTTTTCTTGCCTGGTTGTGCTATTCACCTCCCATTTTTAGTGTTATTTTTATTCCATTTAAGAGAAGCTGTGGTTACTCCATCCATGGAAGTGTTCAAGGCCAGTTTGGATGTGGCATTGAACCTGGTGTAGTGGAAAGTGTCCCTGGTCATGACAGAGGAGTTGGAACTAGATGATCTTTAACATCTCTTCCAACCCAAAGCATTCTATAATTCTGTAAATGGGGACATTTTTCTTGACAGCAAAGATCGACTATGGATACGTAATATCTTTCATTTTCTAATTCCTCAAGTTTTAACATGAGATTAAAGATGACTTCAAGGTCTTTTTTTATTAGTTTTCCAGGTTTTCAGAGCTGTCTGCAGTTTAATGATGTAGGCCTTACAATATAACACAAGGTCATTAAACCACTAAGTATATGTATTTTAATAAATAATGTGTTTTAGGAATTTATATTCATATGAGGATCAATTTCTAGGCAGTTTGTGTGTCATCCAATGGATTTTATGAATGATATAAGCAAACTCAAATCTATGATGTAATTTGCACTCTGGCAATCAGTGAAACCAATAATATTTTTGAAGAAGTGATATATAATTTTTAACAAACAAGTATTTTTAGAGGGTGTATGGATGCTGCAGCAGCAAACAGCTAGTAATAACCTGAAGCTCTATACTGAGATATTTAGACTGGTAAATATCTCAGTATAGAGCTAATATAGGTAATAGGACTGTCCCATTTTAAAAAGATTTGAAACAGGTAATTTTAAATTTCATTATGTGCTTTTCAAACTAGGATTTGACGTCCAATGTTTTATAAAAACGGTACTATCTATTCTAGTTGTATCTGATTTTTTGTCCTAGCTGCTTCTATATTCCACAATTTAATGGCAGATAACTCTATTTCTACTTAAAGGAATAAGTACTGTCCATACCTTTCCACTTCAAAAAACACATCTTCAGCTTTCCTAATCACCTGAAACCACAGCCACTTCTAGCTAGCAAGCTGCAATATTACAGTGGGGGACATTTTCTAAGGCATAAAACCCTCAATTACATACCATTTAGAGTCAATTGGAATTCGAAGCCTTTCTGCTTATGTATATGTTTGGCATTATTAACTCACATCCTTTTCTATTTAATCCCGTGATGATCAATTAGCCAGTAAGGATGTGGAAGACCCCAGCTGCATGGAGTAAAGGACACATTGTCCTTGCAATATGAGACTCAAATAAAGTACTATGTACATGGATTAATAGATTTTACCTGTAGTTATTCTACCATTTTGGCCATGATTCAGAAATGTATAGAAGCACATGCTGGGATTTATGCTCATTTCTTTCGTATTAAAGCCAATGAGGCATAAACAAATTCTTAAATAAGGTCAAAGAGACGTTAACATAAAATACTTTTCTTTGTGAATTACTCTTTCAAAAACAGAAGAAAGAAAGAAATTTGCCAAACTTCAGTATCTGATATGTCTCAAAGTTTAGAACTACACATCTTAGCCTGGAAAGAAAGAATTATTCCCAATTAGCAACGGAGAAATCAATCTATATTTTTACTATTATATAACAGACTGAATAGAAGAAATTAAAACTTTGGAAGTATCAAAGCATTTAAAACTATTCTCTTCCTCAATGTGAGTCAAGCTTCTTTATTTATGTCAATTAAATACTTATTTAATTAAATTATATATTATTGCTTTAAAAATAACGAAGGCATTGAGATGGTGAAAAAGTGACTTGCTAATCTTGCAAAAAACCCCAAAGTCCTTCTTGCAACTAATTATTACCTTTTGTGAAATCCACAATCGTTATTAAAAAGCCAGAGGTCTGGGATTTCTTTGTTTTTCCATTACCTTGAAAGGAAATTATATATTATTATTCATTTGTGACTTCCCAGAGAGTAATCACACTGGGGTGGGAAGGAGGGCATTGTGCTGCAGTAGTTGCAGGCATAAAGTATGGTAGCTTTTTGTCTTGAAAAAAAAAAAAAAGCCTTAAGAAAAAAAAAGGCATTTTTTAAAAGCTCTACTTTTAAAAAGCATTACAGATTTTGTATTGTGCTATAAATGGACATCTGTTCTATAAGCTGTACCTCAACAAGATGACATTGGTTGTCATGTCAAATCTCAACAGGCCACCTTTACTCATGTTCTGCTAAGTTAAGAAATGCCACTGCAGCAAAATGAAACATAACCTTTAATATTTCTTTCTTTGGTCTGGGCTTCAGTGAAATGCAAGAGAAATGTAAGAAATCCTTCCCTCTCGGTGGATTTGGTTTAAGCCAGACTCTCTCCTTTGGAGCTATTGTCAGCTGGGAGTTCTTCCAAGAAGAAAGAGAGGTTATTTTGTGTTCCCCTTTCAGTCTTTGTCAGAAAAAGATAAAATTAGATTAATATATATGCCTGTCTATTTTGTTACTGCCAAAAGCTAGAAGTACTGGTGCAAGTCTTGCGTTTTGTCTAATGTTCCTGGCTCAGATGCAAGCATCCATAGTTTTTGCATGGATTACGTAATGGAGCTTCACTGCTCGTCAGAGGCATGGCTTTAGGACTGATAGAGCTCAACAGCTATCTGTCCCTAGCAGGAGTCTCTCAGCTTGAAGTACCTCTAGAACTTCCACAGAACTCTTAGTTACAATTCAGGAAATATAGATATCCTAATTTGGCTCACAGATCACTTGAAACTGTGCAGAGAAGAAGTTGATAAAGTTAATTTTCCTGTTTCCTTGCCATCACCTCTATTTAGAATAAAAGTATGCTAAGTAATGTTATTTTTCTTCTCATAGAAGATGTTCTGGGTTTAAAAATGGAAATGAAAAGGGCCAATCTCAGCTAATAGTTTGTAAAAAACCTTCATCCTGCTTGGTCTGCCTATCTTATTTTTCTTTCCCTTCTCAGGGGTACAGTAGTTCTATTGCACTACTCGAATGAAATTCCCATTAATGACAAGCAAAAATAAGTGAATGATTGTTGTAATAAGGAAAGACACAGAGTCCCCAGGCAGGTGCAAAGGGGAGCCCTTTATTGCAAGAACCCGGCCTTTTTAAGCAGTAAGCCAGTTATCAGTTTACATAGTTTTAAAGCATAACAAACATAATTCAACCAACCACCATACACCACGATGTGAACACGCGACAGTCACGCAGCATGTTCTTCTATCCCTAATTCAGCTGTGCCTCTTTCCCACAGTCCTTTTCTACTTAGACAAAGTAACAGGCCTGAGCCTTGATTTTACAAAGGCAACAAGGCCATCATGCAAAAAATGATGACTGTGGAGTAGAACCTGGCTAGAGGCATATGGCCCTTACCATGCCTCTGAAATGCTGCTTTGCCAAGAAAATGCTATGGGTCCCAGAACACTTGCTTTTAAGCCTCATGTGTTGCAAAGGACTGGTTTGTCTTCATCCTTCTCAGGTCAGTTTATAAGGACTACAGAAGTCAAGGAGAAGTAACAGAACTGGTCAAGAAAAATTTTCCCTATTTTTTTTATCATTTACTTCTGCTTGGTCTTCAAGAACATCTTTTACAAAGAATGGGATGTTGTTGTCACAAAGAAATTACTCCTGTGCATTGAAGCTTAGGTGGTTCCTGTTAATATTCTTCATTCACTAAACACCTGCAAAAAATATTTTCCCTGACGTGGAAATCCTAACAGGGTGTCCTGTTCCAGATCTGATTTGTAGAATGGACTGCAGCAGCTGTATCACCCTCTGCACATCTTGTCTCTCACATCACGTATATCCATACGCTGAGACATGAGACATAGTGGCTCTAGCTGCTCAACATGTTTTGAAAGATATCACATGCATTTAAAACTGGACAGTTTGACTCTTTCAGGAGGAATTAAACAGATTAACTTTTATTTTTAACCTTTCCTTCCCAATTTTTTCTCTCCCCCCACAGGTGTTTATAAATAGCATCCACAATGCACACGGCATGAATTGCAAATGTAATCATCAGCACAAATAAAGGTTAAAAGGCTCAGAAGTGTTGGGATCTGCTACTTTGGCAAACAAAGGCTGCATCGTTCAGGGGACAGGAACCAGAGCAAAAGATTTTGTTGCACTGTGGGAAAGTGCTGATTAATCTTTAAACTGATGGTAATACTTTCAGTTGTATTAAAGAAGCCAGAAGACTTTTGGTAGTGTATAAATCCTGCCAATACTGAAGCAGAGCAGCTCTTCTGTTCACCTTGTCATTTCATACACCTAATTCTTCATTTCAGCAGCTACTTGCAGATTGGCATTTGAGGTTTAATTGATACCTAGTGTGCTGTTAGAATGTAATGTCTCCCTTAGTAAAATTTATTCTTTATTGTGCTCAGGAGAAACATTTTTGTAATTTACTGGGCACTTCTGGGAAGTGAAAACATTATAATTGTCACAGAAAAGACACATGCAAACATGTTTCCCTTTACTTAATTTACTGTTGTGATGAACAGACATCTCAATACATTTGCAACAGAGTAAGACTCTGCAAAGGAAGAAATAATATTTTACAGACAACATAAATCGATATCACTCTGCTGATGTTAATGCATTCTCATAAATCTACATGAGCTAAGAATCTGTCCCACAAACCGTCTGTCACTACTGATACTTTGACTATCCAGTGAATGACTGACACTGAATGTCCAGTTAGCTTTAAGTTATATTTGGAGACGCCAATTCATTTTTTCAGACCTAAAATGTGCTTATACAGAGACAGAATTGTAATGACCCTGAGAGAATTTTCTTTTTTAATAATCCAGAAATTTTCATTGTGATAAATACCTAACTTAAAATCATGTCACAGAACATGACTCAGGAGATGAAATTAGTTCATACAGTATAAGGATGTTTTTATCATAAGTTTTCATACAGTTTGTTTAGACCATTTCAAAGAATTGTACTTAATTGTATTCCACAATAAGATAATAAAGGTCATAAATGTAACATAATATTCATGTCTCACATCTCTTAATATTGTTTACTGCATAATTTTTCCCTTTTCAGATGAAATTAATATTTTACTCAAAATTCAATATGAATCTGAAACTAGAAAATAATTTTTCCTATAAAAACTTCTGGGTTTTTATATTTTGTAATGTGTGCTAAAGAATGTTTTTCAAATAATTGTATTTTTGCAACATTTGTGCATGAAACTTAAGATTGGAACTGTTTTCTAGAAACAAATTCTAAAACTTGGAAAGCAAATGCAGACTAATTTTTTTCTTTTTTGACACAAAATATTACTACTATTTGATGCAATATTTTTTATATAAATATATGAATTATTTTAATTATAGTAATTACAATTACGAAAACTCTTAATAATCAGGGAAATTGTAATTTGAAAAATAATCTTTATTAATTTTTTATCCTTCTTTTCTTTTTTCTTTTTTTCCCCCTGTGCGGTGTATTAGATTGATTTTTTTTTTTTTGCATTCCCCTTCAATTCAAACAAAACTCAACCAATTTTGCATTAAAACAAAGCTGTTAAAGAAATGGCAGTTCATCAGTGACATGATATTGATAAAATACAGCCAAAATTGATACTCCATTTCTGATCTAGTAATAGTGTGGGAATGTCATTTATATCATTATTTGTCTCATTAAAATGTACTAGAACCTTTAATTTTTCCCTTCTCCAAGAGAAATAACTCTTAGGAAAAAAACCATATTTGCATGTATGGGAATGTTTGTGATTCTGGTGGCTTTCTCTCTGCAGTTTGGGCATGGGAACACACACAAAACTCTAGCAAGGGGCTGGAAGTCTTTTGGTGTAACACTGTACTCAGTTCACATTGGCCAAAACTTATGGTAACGTATTTTATCTTTGCTACTTGTGTTTCCTGAAGTAGCAGTTATATGTGGGGAATAGTGGATGTTGGGTTCCAAGTAATCAGTCAACAGAACAACAGAAAGAACATTATTTTGTGGGCCATGGAGTAACTGAAACCTTCCTCTTATACAAGAAGATGCTGCCAGTAGGCATAAAATAGTTTGAAAACTACAGTGAATTTGCAGATCATATTGTGTCCTAGTTTTAGATCTGTTTGCCCACTGGCCTTCATGAAGATATCAAACTCCTTCAGGGGTGTGTTCTTCTCACTGCTAAAGTGCACAGAAGTTTATGCATTATTTTTAGTTCAGATAACTCCAATTCATGAAAGTTGATACTTAAGCAAGTGTGTTGTCTTTACTGTCTGTTTTTTTTCTGTCCTCGTCAGTGGCATCAAAAACTGCAAAATCAGGGCAGGAATTTGAAAACTGGATGTAGATCAGTGCAGATGCAAGGGCATCTTGTACATTGCTCATGCATATGATTGCTCTCAGAAGAATTAAGGATCTGATGTTCAGGATGTCACAGATATTACACTGACTGTCAGTGGATAAATAGCTAAGGCTGACAAATGCAGTGATGGATAATGATAGAGTAATGCTTCTGGTTATACATGACGGTCCATGAACACCTCAGTTGGACAGACTGCATGAATTTTATTTTGAAGAAAGATGGAAGTTAACTTTGTGTCACCCACTTCCAAAATTTAATTTGGAGCACCTCATCCTGGTAAAAAATATCTCAGGTTGTCTCACAGTATAGCACTTCCAGAAGGCAGTTGTATTGCAACACAGCAAGGATGACTGGAGGGGTCACTGATCCATTAAGCAGGAACAAAGCAGCAAAAAAATTACTCAAAAAGCATAGTTGAGGGAATGACTGTTCATCAGGTGTTTTCAATAATATCTGGACCACAATGAATCAGATTATTTTGCTGATTCAGTCATGCTTGACATGCTATGAACTCTGCAAACAGCAGTTGTTCCCCTACACCACTCGCTCTCAGAAGCACTATGCCTAACCAACCTGATTGCACAATGATTAAAAGGTCATCAAATCTACTGAAGAATCTGAGCTGTGCAAATAGACAAGGAGAAAAGAAGGAAAACAGGCAGAAACGGAGAAACAGACCATAAGTGGAGACTGAAGGAGATAATGCAATTTTCTGACAGCTAACATTCCAGGAGAGAAACCACTAGCCTCAAAGTCTGTCCTTGGAGACAAAACACAATGGTGGAAAAGAAGTTGCTTGTAGTTAGGGAACTGAAGGAAAGATGGTGATGTAGCAAAAATAACATGAGACATTAGAAATCTTAGGAATTTCTTACAAAAATAAGAAAGTCAAAAAATAAGAAGAACCACAGTTCCTTGGTTACTTGCATAATAAAATTTGGTTCAAACTACAGACTTCAGAAGAAAAAAATAAAGCAAGTTATGATTGTCCTAAGTGAGCTGGAATATTTCAATCTTCTATAATGGCAGTGAAAAATCAAGAGCTTCAGTCTTCAGGAAAAGCACATGCATATACATACCCAGGGGATTACAATGTAAAAGATTGCAGTGCAATTAAATAAACATGCTTACTTCAATCACTCTTCCAAATTGAAATTGAAGAGTTTTTTAGCTTGGGATTTATTATATTTGTTTGTCCATTTTTTAGGTCAGGAGACATATATTTATTTTGGTATGTTGATATCAATAGTGAGTCTCTCTTGCCATAAAAACTATCTCTTAATTTTTCTCTTTAAAAAGTTCACAGGGTGTTGGGACTGGAAAAATAGGTGAAGTCCAGGATCATCTGGAAGGTTCCCGTCCAGTTAACAAAGACCATTTAAACAGCAGTTCTTTACACGTAACTTTTGCTATTACACAAAATCGGTTATAAATATTACTTGTCTGTGAAAAATGTCAGCGTATCCCAGTGTGTTCCAAAGAAGTTGTGGGCAGGAGCAGACGAAGTGACAAAGCTAAAACGTACACCTCTCATGAGGCTGATGGGTGTACCTGTTGCTTACAACTGAGTCATGCAGTCAAGGCATTCTGCTTAGGTTGTTCCACAAAGCCAAACCTCATGGCTATGTGGGGACTTTTACTTAACATTCCCTTTTACGTGGTACTTTATAATTACACTGCTCCTTTTGCAACAGGAGTAAAGTTCAAATTAGGGGAGCAGTTCTATTAAGCAGTCCTGAGTACTTACAGAAGAGAAAATATATTTGTGCTTTATAGTATATATGAAAATTTAGGACAGATGTGACTCACTGGAGCTCAAGCAAAGAGAAAACTTCTTTTTATCCAGTGGTAGAAAAAAAACCCCATTTAATGCCCTATGAATTCGCAGTTTACTTTAGGGGAATTTGCCAGTTGCAGACATAAAACCTGCAATGCAATCTAGCTAAGCAATGCTTGATTGCTACAAGCACAGAAGCCTTTTCTAAACTCCTGAGTGAACTTGAAGTTATAGATTTGGCATTGTTTGCAGACCACTAAATATTCCAGTTCCCACTTGTCCTGTACTGCCAAACCGTGGTTTCCACAAATTAGATTCCTAGTACAGAACCCAAGGCAGCACAAGAGGAGGGAGGGAGGGAGGGAAGGTGGGCATGTGGCTGAAATTGTGGGCTTTTTACATAAAAGAAACTTGGAATATCAACCTTTGCCTGTTTCCCAAGACAATAAATCTTTGAATTAACTGTGTTCACGAGCACTTAAAATGAAAAGCCAGCTCTACTTCCTGTCAGCCACTTTAACAAAAGGAAGCACAGAAGGGAAAAAAGAAGATCAAAGAGTACGAAGGCAAAAAAAGCTGAACAGGCATATAGACCTTGGCACACAGAAAATTAAAACAGTTTAAAAATTGTCTTCACTTAATAGCAAGCCAAAATGTTTGAAATAATTGCTGTTCAGCAACAGAGATAAAGATATGCTACTTCACATAAATACCTAATGACTTCAACATGAGGAACTAACTATAATGGAGTGTCACATTAAAATATAAAAACCACCGATGGAAGTTGCAGCAGCAATCCAATCTCTAAAGTTCCATTTTATGGTGAGCTGCAGGTTTGGTGATTAGTGACGGGTGCAAAAGCATTATAATTCACAGCAAACCTGATAAGTACCGTTGTGATTATCCTTTTTAAATGCAAACAGCAAAGAGGACAACTGTAAGTGTTATTCAGAAAGCTCTAGTGCTGAAAGCATCTTTTTAAATGTCAAAATACAAGTAAATTTTGAAAAGCTTCATAAAATATTTTCTAATACTGTAAAATAATGTCTTCTGGAGCTTTCAAAGTAGCACACAGAGAATGAAAATATTTTTGATGTGTATCTTTAGGGTTTTTATCATTACAGATGATAAATTCGACTTCATTTCATATTCAAATGTTGGGAGACTGAATAAAGGATGCAAGCCTTTCAAACGTGGAATATAAATATCAACTGGGGAGAAAAATGCAGTATAGTACAATAATATACATATGGATTTTATCTCAAACATTTACGCCAAAAATGGATATGTTATAAACAGTTATAAAATAATATATGACAGTAGAGATTGTTAATTTTATGAAGTTATAGCTAATGTATTCAAATAAATTCATATTTTCATTTAATTTTTTTTCGTACAGTGATAGGAAAACAAACAAGAAGGATAGAATAAAAAGTTTCAGGTCATTTCATTCCACTAACATTCATTAAAAAAGAGAAAAAAAGAAGTGTATAACTCTTGGTTATTTTACCAGCTAGATTTAAAGTAAACTTCAAGGAATTATTTTAATTGGATTATATATTTACTTAAGAATTGTGCACTAGCACAAGTTCTTCTTCCTTAGAAACTCCACATGTTCAGGATCTGAAGAATAAAAAAAGTCTTGGATTATGGAAAGAAAACAAAATATCTGGCCTTCCTGTTCAGTTCTGCTTCTTACTCTTCTGTATTTATCCATGGAAAAACATACTCATCTGTACAACCACAACCCTTATGCTTTGATCCTTTGATCTTGACAGAATTCCTTCTACTAAAGAAATTCTGACAAAGTCAACCTTACTTTTTAACCTGTCTAGACTGTAGAGGAATCACCTGTATCATTGAATTACATATTTCCAAATGAATCACTCAGATTCCTCTGATGAGCTGTGCTTCATAGCAAAGAAGTATACTTAGAGTGGGTGGATATGATTTTGTGACTTAAAACACCAGTATCAGGACTCACAAATTACAGCACTTTTTCTCACTGCTGCTGCCCCAGCATGGGAAACGGCATGATTACAGTCTTCCATCTCTACTTTCATTTTTTTAGATATTTTATCAGCTGATGTAAATTAGAGGTGCCCTCAGGTCATTTTAACTCACCATTGACATGATTATCTTGTTTACAATGACAGCAGTTGGAAAAGCGCAAAATAAAATTCAAGAAAAAAGGCATAACTAGCATTATTTGTGGCTCAGCCATTACCACCAGACCCAAGTCTTCCATGATTTCAAGTTCTTCCTAAGTGTATTGTCCAATTTCCCCCAAAACCTCACTGCAATATCTTCTTTATCATGCAGCTCTTAATTCAAACAGCACTCAGAAGCAACATCATAAGACTTAAAAGAAGTTAAAGAAATAAACCTTCAGGAAAAGTGATATAGTTCCCTAGTGTTGTCTGGTCTGAAAGCATACCTTCATACTGTTTTTTCCTTTTGCAATGTGTAGAAATTTAAAGATATGCAGGATGGACTATTAGACATGCAAAAATAGTCCCTGTTCTTTTACATCTATATTACTCGATGTATCTAATCCAACCCCTAGTATTAAGAAGTAGTTTGGAAACACTCAGTGTACACATTTATCCCTGAGAGCTGAGATTCCAAGGGCTTGAATGGTTAGTAAAACATTGTCATATTTCCCACCAGCCATATTAAGATTTACCTTTCATACCAATATGACACAAAAGCATCAAAACTGCACTCTGACCTTCATTCATGTAATTCAGTTAAAGTACATCAATCTTATTTTCTTTTCTTGGTTGAGTGGAGATCATGCTGTTTCATTTTAGGAACAATTTGCCCGTGGTGTATTAAACAGCACGTTATGTGCCAGTGAAATATGATATTATGAAAAAAGAGGGATAGCAGAAGGAAATGTACCTCACAAAAAAAGTTTTAAAAAATCTATGAATTATCTCTTCTGTGCTCTGCAAGATGATTGTCTTTGCACCCAAAGACAGTATAATGTGATCAGTTTTTACTCAGACTTTGATGTCTGTCCACTCCAAGAAGAAAGAAGCAGAGGCCAGTTAAAAGATGATAGCTGAGATTAAAAGGAAAAATCAGTTATCAAAGGCAAGACTGAAGAAGATTGAACTGCCTAAATTAGAAAGTGGAATCTAAAACCTGAAGTTTGGTGGCTGCCTGGGTTTCCTAGGCATTGGTATTTTGCAACATATTGTTGTTCAGGCCTTTGAAGGTGAAGCCCTAACTGTAGTATACCTCTTTGTGAAAACCAAAAATAAATGCTGCTCAATGACACTGACTTGGTAGAGTGGCACAAATATCCAAAATGCAGACTTAATTTAATCAATGCCTACAACTGCCACCCAGTTTTCCATAGTAGTCAACTACAGAGAAAAAAATGCTCTCCTCCTCAGAGGAGGATGCAAGCCCAAATTTTTTATCTGCCAGGTGAAGCCTCTATCAGGAGTCAATTAAGAGTGTGTGCTCATCTGTGTGTGTAAAGATACATAAAAATATTTGTTTTTTTCCTTTTGGTCTCCTATTGAGGATAATATCAGAAAGTTGTATTATTTGTGATTAAAACATATCTGACATTGCAATATTACTTAAACTGTTTACAAGATCTCCTCAATACGATTTCTTACTTTGCTTTATGCTCCTGACATATTTCAGTCCACATTTTAAATTATATTGACTAGAGCACAAATTTAACGTAACTAGAATATTTAAAAAAACATATCCCAAAGTTGTATTCCATACTTCTTCTATTTTGTCTACAGTATCTAATCCTTATTTATGCAGGAAAAAACCGCTGATGATGTGATTTTATTATGAGTAACTTAGGAAGCTTTTCAAAGTAGCAAGGCCAGACTTTCCAGGTTCTATATTTCATTGATATAAAACTATCTGTGTGTATTATACAGATTATTTCAAGTACTAAATTCAGGACTATGTACTTAATCAGACTGCAAGACCTCTTCTACCACATGTGGACTTCAGTACAGTTGTCCCTTTACCCTCTACACTGCCCTCGTCATTGTGCTAAGCAATAAGGTTACCCTGTGACCTTCTTTTAGAGTGTGGTTGTCCATTAAATAAATGTTAATTTATCCAAGCATCATCATTCTAATAGATTATAATGACCTTAGGTTCCTTCTAGGCTGAAATGAAGACAATTGTTCTACCAAATGGTTTATTCCAAGACTTAATTGGGTTGTGAACCCTTTAAGAAGTACAGTAAAACCCTTCTAGCAGTGCAAACCTTTCACACAATAGTCAGACAACCTTAATTGTTCATCTTCTAGACCACTGTTAAAATGCTATTAGCACAAAAATGTTAAGTCTGGCTACCTTGCCATGTCAAGGTATTCTGGACAGGGAATGGGCCATATCCATGCCACCATAGAGACTCTTGGTGGGAAAATACTTAATTGTAGTCGTAGATTGCAGACAAGACCCCGTAGACTATAAAAGAGATAATTACACTCAATGTTCTTTAAATCCTAAATTCAGCACATTTACCCTTATTTCTCTCTGTATGGACTGTGGCAGTGAGCTTTCCATCCTAGTCTGGCTTTTTTAGATTTCCTAAAACAAATGATAAGATTAACACATATTCCCAAGATTTTCTGAGAGAAATTAATATGGATTGGAGTATTTCTGCATCAGGTGAAAGCTCGACTACATTTTATTTGGTGTGTATATTTTCTTAATAGTTATTTAATGTGAGAAGTGGAACATTCATTTTAGTTGGGAAAAATACACACTACAATTATATTTTACACCTGCAGTGGGCTAAAATTTTGAAAAGAAAATTAGACAAATCACAGACAAGAAAATATTTTGAAAATAATAACGAGCACAACAGGCTATTAAAAAACTAAAAAATATCATCCAAATTTTACTTTCTTTAGCTGGACATATTCTTTCCCTCTTAAAATAATAGACTAAATCCTTGAGATAGCTTTGTGTGACATAACACTAGCTTTTCCCAATTTTTCTTTCTGCTTTTTAAGGGCTATTTTGTGCTACACCAAGGTAGACCGCTCAGCCCCACACATCTGTTCATTCACATAAAAAGTGAAAGTGAGGAAATTTGTGGATTGTGATAAAGATACACTAATAGGTGAAGTAAAAGCTTTGTGTGGAGCTGTTTCCAGGAGAGTAGAGCTGCATCAAGGGTGATGGTTACTCGGTAAGACAAATGCCATAACTTCAAATGTCCTGTCCTTCTTTCCCTGCTTTTTTTTTTTTTTTTTTTTTTGGGAGACTCAAACTT
>VZRV01008780.1:989924-1019134 GCA_013398115.1 Falcunculus frontatus
TTTTCTTTTTCCCCTTTTTTTTTTTTTTTTTTTTTTTTGCTGAGCACAACATCATGTAATCTGACATATTTGTTTGCTCAGTGGGAGTCAGCTATCTCGGCAGTCTCCCCTCCCAGCTTCTTCTGCACCTCCATCCCACTTGCATCCACTTGCACTGCTCAGCAATAGCTAAAACATTGGTGTGCTATCGGCATTGTCTTGGTTACAAATCAAAACCAGCACCACACAAGCTGCTATGACTAAATTTAACTCTACCCATGAGAAAACTAGTACAAGAGCTCATTACTGCATTTGATTGCAATAAAGGTTTTGATGAGCTTTAAAAACATGAGAACTCTACCTGAACCTCTACAGTGTTTCTCTGATTCCTGTGTGCTGTAAGGTTCACTCAAAAGATTTACATGGGGTTATAAGATATCCTAGGATGAAGGATATATCTGCCCTGTTTGCTTCACTTCAGCCCATATTTGTGAGATCTTTCAAGTCCAGTGCCAGATCCAGCTATTAAAGAGGCACTAATTCTTGGGTAGCACATTAACTGATATTAACAAGCAGGGCCTGTGAGTGGTTTAATATTATAAACTGTATTGATAGATAAAAAGACTGAAACACAGGAAAGTTCTTTGGTTATGATTTAAGGCTGAGTCAGACTGACCTAACCCATTTAATGTTTTTAAGGTTTTAACTTCTACATTTGTATGGGTCACCCTATGATTCTGTTCAGTCAAATGATAAGATTAGGCTCAAAGCTTAGTTAATCTAACCTATTTTGTCTATGTCACTTCTATGTATTTTAGATATTTTCTTTAGGATGATATGAACCAAAGATGTTCTTTCTCCCATTTCATGACAAAACAAATCTACATGATCTAGATGGCAAACTTGGATGTAGTTTACCACACTTTACCAGATGAATCCAGATACAAATTGTCTCATAACTGATTTTATTCTATTTTTGACACCAACTAACCCTGTCATCTAAACTACTTTAAATGTTGAAATGCTTTCATGACCATGATGTTTTGTCATCTAAAATTGTCAAAGCTCTCAACAAAAGCTCTAACACAAGGAGATACTTTATCTACTCACACTCAAGCACAGACCACAAAAGGGTTCCGCCAAAAACAGTTTTTGTAGGAGGGCATAGCTATTATCTTAGCATCAGAAGGGTATTAGAAACTGATAAATTGGGCATGTTAAATGACAACATGTAAAAAATTATCTCAGATATTCTGGTGAAATAATCTCAATACGAGAAAATTTTTACAAGCTCCTACTTTTTTATTGAATCAGTTCCACCATATTCTGTATTCCACTAAACCAATACCGGGAATCTCCTAATCATTGTAGACTACTGCTGCTACTTATTAACCAAGTGTACTTATTAACCAAATTTTATAAAATAATAATAATAATAATAAATTAATTTCTCCCACTGTTATTTATGCGGGAAGAAATTAGCTCACTTAAGATTCTCAGCAATATTGCACCTTGAAGATGATTTCTAAGCCCTTGCAAATATTCTGGGGAGATAAAGGGTATTAAAACTGGCCAATGACAAGAGATGAGATAGGACGCCGAATCCTCAGTTACACAGATTTAGTGGTTATGGACTTTAACAGAAGGGCAGCAGCATTTATTCTAGGAAATTCTGTCTCTGACAAACAAAAGACACATCTACAGAAGATAAACTTTTATTTTGCTGTA
Organism: Falcunculus frontatus; assembly: GCA_013398115.1. Classification (NCBI taxonomy): domain Eukaryota; kingdom Metazoa; phylum Chordata; class Aves; order Passeriformes; genus Falcunculus; species Falcunculus frontatus. Next base: position 991,632 of record VZRV01008780.1, read on the forward strand.
ACTGAAGAGCTGCCTCACTGTGACAGCAATAACTTTCTCTGTAGGATGAATATGTTTGCTGACACAAGCACCTAGACATTCCTTGTTATAGTAGACACGGTGCAAGAGAAAAGTTTCCCAGTTTGGGTTTTTTCCTGCCTATATATTTCACCTTTCTTAATGTTATAATGAGGCATATAATATTTTTCTACTATTTCACTATTTTTGTATCTACTGCATTCACATTAGCTTTTTCACTAGTCATGGAACACCAAGTATCTTGTGCAAAAATAGTGTAAGTGTATTACAAGGCAAAGAGGACACCAGTTAAAAGAAGAAAACAAGATGAGAAGTAAGATGGAGTACAGCAAGGCTCCATCACTATCTCTAAGTCCATTAAAAATATGTACTACCTCTTGGCTTTAGTTAGCTTCACAAGCTTGATTTTCCCTAGTTATGCCTAGAGGCCTGCAAAGATCCTTACACTTTGCCTTTTAAAGCTTGTACAAAAATTAACTGACTATACTGTAAAAGCTGTACTAATTGTTGGCATCATTACACATTGTTTCTTTATAGAAAATTAGGAAGAGACTGTAATCCTGAAAACCTGTAGAGAAAAAAGGTTTTTTCACACCATTATGTAAATCAGCTAATTAAAGGTGCAGAAATTATAGATTTGAGAGTGGCAACATCTGCTAAATATGACTTTTTCTCTATTATTTTCTTCTTCAAGAATGTTGGGGACGACCGTGTTACATCTCAGAGTTTTTTTGTTCTTCCTTCACGTACCTTTGTGTTGCTTGTATTCAATTCACATCTAAACATCACAAAGAAAATGTTTAGAGATTTACTTTCTTTCAAATAAAACCTGAGAATACAGAGAAACAGATAGTAGCTTCAGGGAGGTCAGGAAATGATCTGTCAGTAAGTATTGGCAAAAAACAAACTGTTGTTAGAACTGAAAGTGGATGCAGGCCATCAAAGTGATACTCTAGACTGTTTGACTAGTTCTCCACTGCCTATAACAGGAGCTTAAACACATATCTGAAATGCAGAGGACTATTGGGAGATATGTAAATTTAGGAGTCCGAATCTCTAGCTGGTAGAATTCTTCTAAGCTGTTTGCCTAACGTTCTAACCCATCTCTGGTAATGGCTGTAATGGGTGCTGAGGTATAGAAAGAGTTAAATTGATGGGGGTTCCTGAGGATATTCTCCCTGTCATCCAGTAATTAATAGCCATTGTAATTTCTACTAAGACTTACCTGCCCTCTTTCTTAAACACATCACTAGTAACTACTGCCTTGGTCTGCTCTTGCCAACAAAGTCAGACAAACAAATTATTCTTCTGGAACTGCAGTTATCAGTGCAGCTATCAACCTATATAACCCTTCTACATTTTGCCTTATATTAACCCATACATATAAATGAGGGGTTTTAATATCTGTGTCGTTATCATGTATTTTTCTAGCTTAACTTTCAACTAAAATAGTAACTGCCACCCTGAGGGCAGATTGTCATCTGATTATCTCTCAGATGACTGCTTTGACTAAGACTAGTACTCTTGAATTTTCCCAGTTTGATCAACTAATTTGCCAGTCCTCATTAAAGACATTAACTTCTCCACAGAAAAAGAGGATTCCCCTTCTCTTACTCACTCATACAAAAATGCGCGTCCTTGTTTTATGATGTTTCGTCACTTTCCAGCTGGTTGCAGAGGTAATCCAGCCAGCTATTTTAAATTCTACAGCTATAAAATTAGATGTGATGATTTTTTTTTTTAGTGCAGCAAAATGATTCCTAGGAATGGTAAGTGACAGATGTGTATATTTACCTGTTCTCCAAAACTTTGCAGCCAGAGATGAATAACTTATGCATTTTCAGATTTATGTCAGATTCTTGGAGTTACATGCAAGAATAGGGCTGTAGCTTTTGAAATCCTTTGCATGTGTAATCTCAGAGTTGATGCAAATCAGCATTTGCAAGCGAAAGATATTTGAAGCATGATTTGAAGACAGAAATCTTTTGCTGCAGTGCATGCTTCCACTGTTTTTTATGTACATAAATTCTCTTTCTGGAAATTCATGCTACAGGATAATACAAGTAAAAAAGAGCAGACTAAACAATATATATCCTAAATTCTGGCATTCCTAAATAGTATGATTAATTGTAATTATTTTGCTGTAAATTTGGAAAAAATAGTTAATATACATAGAAAAGTCTGCTAGAAAAACAGGTCAGAAACAAACACATTTGTACACTAAGAAAGGTAGACAAAACATCTGAAGTATATATAATTATATGTTTATGCATTGTGCTCTCTACTTCGTTTCGATTTAGTATTGCATAATGTTAAACTGCAAGCACTGTACTAACTACACATAATAAGAACTTATTCAAATGTTATGTCTCCACCTTTGATAAAATTTTATTGGAAAGCTGCTCATAAAAACTCATACAAATTTATAATTTCTTGGAATGTAATTTCAAATAACAGCCCAGTGAATTTTAAAATGTTAAATTAGAAAATGTCTTGTAAAATTAAACTGCTGCTTAATGCATAATATTTCATTTAAAACTTCCAGCAACATGTTGTGGTAGTATTTAAACAAAGAGGAAAGTTATTAAAATAGTTCTTTCATTGCTTTACAATTTTAAAATGAATTGTCTTCTTCTTAAATACGTGAACTATTTTGGCAGAATGTTTAAAACAAAAAACTAATGGAATACAGCGGCTCAAAGTTAACTAAGATGAGTCAGTGGTGAAGATGACCAACCTGGATGAACAGACAAATTTGTCTGGAATTCAGGAAAAAAAAGAGAATTTATGAGTTTAGGTAGAAGGGGCAGGAAACCAGGGAGGACTACAAGGATGTTGTGAGGTTACGCAGAGAGAAAATTAGAAGGGCCAAAGTTCAACTAGAAGTTTTTCTGGATAGTGCCATTAAAGACAATAAAAATGTTTCTCTAACTACGTCATCAATGAAAGAGGGTCTAAGGAGAATCTCCATCCTTTAGAGGACGCGGGAGGAAACATAGTGACAAAGGATGAGGAAGAGTTTGAGGCACTTAATTCCTTCATACTTAAGTCTTTATAGTAAGACCAGTTGTTCTCCAGGTACCCATACCTTGTCCTGTCACTACACACTCTTGTAAAAAGTCCCTGTCCAGCTTTCTCGTAGGCATAATTTAGGTGTTGGAAGACTGCTGCTTGGTCTTCCCGAAGCCTCCTCCAGGCTGAACAATCCCAGCTCTCTCAGCCTGTCTTCATAGGAGAGGTGCTCCAGTCCTCTGATCATGTTGGCGGCCTCCTCCGAACTTGCTCAAGTAGGTCCATGTCATACTTATACTGGGGGCCCCAAGGCTGTACACAGGGCTCCAGGTGGGGTCTCGTCAGAGTGTAGTACAGGGGAAAAAAAGCAAAGATAAATTTACAACTTTACAACATTCTCTGTGTTACTTATTATATGAAGATGGAGCATCTGAAGGGCAGACACAATGTCCAAAAATCTCTGATAAGGGAAAATCAAATTCAATAAATGGAATAATTACTCTGACTCACAAACAATTTATGTTATTTATTTCTATTGTCCATTTGTCCCTGAATTTGTGTTGGTGTAAAGGAGTGTCAGTCAAATAGTTTCTGAAAATTTCAAATTAAATAAATCACTTTAATACCAACCCTGGAGGGAAGGTTACAGATGCTGGAGGAAGCTTAATCTGAATCAATAGCCAGAGAGAAGGATTCACTCATTTCTTTTTACACTTAAATGTAGCCTGCAGTTTCTCATACGGCCGGCAGAAACTGTGGGTGGCTGATAAGTATCAGGAAATTCTCTCAGCTTGAACTGCTTCTCGGTGTTTTGCAAAGCAAAGGGATATAAGCACTGAAAAGAGTTTTGTGGTAATTCATTTGTCTGCCCTTTTCAAAGCTAATTAAACGCAGAAACTTTCTGTAACATCTATCAACTGGGTTTTATTTATTTATTGTAGAAAATAACCACATCACATATCAAAGGCAACAAATGATAAGAAGTAATTCAGTGTTCTATGTACTAAATCTGAAATGCACATTAATGGAGCACCAGCAAGTCTGACAAAATGCCATGGCATAATTATTTCCTAATTAGCTGGTGTAGTCAAACATGTAGGATTTACTGCTACTTACATGACTTTTCATTGTAGAACTCAAAAAAGGAAATGATAATGGCTTCATGCTGTAAAGACAATTCTTTTTGGTTTTGGTTCATCTGCTTAGATAGTTTCAAAATGACATTGTATGCTGAAGGACCTCATGTTTAGTGTCATTTGTTATTTCATTTTGAAATCTCTCTAGAGTATGAAATACAAAATGACAAAGACACTGAATTCAATAATAAGTGCATGTCACAATTGTGTGTTATGTGCTAGCCAAGATCCTAATGCCAAGTCTTTATTGTAAATCACATTGATCTATAATTACAATGAACTGCTAAGCTTTTGTATTCACAAAGTCTTTGGAAATAAATCAATGCATCATACAGAATCAGTATCAAATATGTGCAACAGAAAAGTATTTCTGCCTAGGAATATTGTAAACTTAGATTACTCTGAATTCAAACAGATTTTTTTTTAATATTTAAAACTAAAAATGAAAAATATTATTTCTTTTTGTTTAATAAAAGAAAATGTTTATATAAGCTCTTGTTCAAAGAAAAAATTTTCTGAAGGCTTTTTTGAATTCTGAAAAGAATGATCTAATGAGCCGTATTTTTCAGCTTGAGGAACAAAACCCACAATTTAAACTCAACTGATTTACATGGGTCAATCTGAAGATAAAAGGCTGGCATGTTGAAAAGTGTCTGTGTTCCCAAACTGAGAGCACACAAGTATGTTAAGAGAATAATATACACAAATTCTATTGTGACTTTTTGAAGGAGATCAGGAAAGCATTTTACCAACAGAGAGGTTTCAGATTTCTTCTAACATGGAAGGAAGGAACATTAGAGATGATTTTACCACACTGTGATGTCTTTACTTTCTGCTGTTCACAGCTCATATTTAATAACTCACTAGTTCTGAAAAGTGAACTGTTGTATCCAAACAAACAAGGCAATATAAAAATAAACAGAGTGAAATTCTGTGCACTGGAATTTTTTTGAAATGGTAACATCCTGATCTTAGATAAAGGGCCAAGAGATTCTTAATACTCCCAGCATGACAAGAACTCTAGAGATCTTCTATATCCTGTTATGTCCAACCAAACAGTAGAAATAACGCCACATAGACATTTGTGGATTTTCTGATAAATACTGATATGACCCTACTTTATTTAGCTTGATAAGGTCCCATCACAATTTAATGCTTAAATACCTATACAATTACAAAGGCAATGTAGACCAGACTCTATTATATGTGACATGAAGACTGTGGGTGAGGAAATTTAACTGTTTGCACTCTGCCATCTAAATGCACCTTGTCAAGCAACATTTAACATCTTTTAAGTAACTTAAAGCTGTACTTGAATCAAAAAGTAGTGGTATAAAACAGGATCTGGTGGGTTGAAGATCCAAAACTGATAATTTACATCTTTTTCATTGCATGTATGCACATACACATGTAATGCCTGCTTCTTTCATTCTCCACTTCTCAAAACTTAAATTTTCAGAAAACCATTGTTGAGATTCAGAGTACATGTTGTATACTACAGAGACTCTGTAAAACAATGTATATTTTAAACAGGGGAAGTTCCAATTAATAAGGTCACATATCTAGACAAAGATGAACACTTTTCTTCACCATGGCACAGAAACGTGGAGTTAGAAAGGGAGTGAAGAGCATCAAAAACATCTGCAATGCCTTCTGTGATTTCTCAAGTTGGCAGCAGTCTTCTGTTACAGAACAGACTCTTTTACAAGCACGTTTTGAACAAGAACAGTGTGACTCAGGTCAGGCATTCCTCATTCAGCAGTAATGAAAACAGGTCAAGGAGAAGACTTAGAACACTCCTACAGAAGAAATGTCATCACCCTCACCTCTGTTGCTGAGTGATCCATAGGTCTGAGTTCAGTGACCAATTGCATATATCACAGTATTGAAGGATGCACTGCACTTATAAATGGTGTCCCCAGACTTTGAAATCTTCCTCTGAAACTTCAGCTGGTGTAAAGAGGGATTTCAGTTAGAAGATATTAGCTTCCTATGCATTTGATGGCGAAAGATAGCACCTACCTCTTCTACAGTGCTTTTCATCAGCACATCTTAAAGTCCTTAAAGTTGGTTGGGTTTTTTTCTTCCATCATGTCCTTATTTCTATATACTTTTTTCAGGGGTTCTACTCATATTCAAATCTGTGCATAAAGTTTCCTGTAATTTAGAATTTTGAAAATTAATAGATAATTTTAGAAATCCTTCTTCCAAAAGGCAGAAATTTGCCTCACCAGGGTGCAGATGTTCCTGAGGTGAATTAATTTTCTCACTATGCAGTCTCTAGTAATTGATATAGGACTTGCCTGTAGACTTACTGATTTACCATTTTGTGTGAAATATTCCTTGCAAAACAGAAGAGTGGTTTTAAACTTTAGTATTCTTTATGCACTGAAAGATATACAGACTTTCAAACTGACAGTCCCACTTGTATCTAAAGGAGTTAGACATTTGTCCACCAATATTAGCTCCAAACAAAAGCCAGATATGATGCTAAAGAAACAGCAGCTCATTGACTAGGAAGCCTATGTATTACAGACCCTCAGAAGATAAACTTTCCATAAGATAGGCTTTGTGGACTGATTTCTAGGAGGGAAGACCAGAGTTTAATTATGCGACATATGATTTGAAAGATCTTCAAGATGCAGCTATCTACAATTTAATTGTCTCCACTAAGCTTGAGGCCTAGGATGTCTGCATAGACAATGTAGAAACAATTAAGGAGAGCTGTCGCCATAGATTTTTGAATGGAGAAAAAAATCACAAAAAATGGAGGCAAAAGCAACTGCAGATTGTTCTCTGAAGATGCTGTCTTCCCAGAATGATTACACAGATTAAAAGTATAATTTAGGTACCTATATTTAAGTAAAGTAAATCGCATCTCAATTGCCTCAAAATTTTGAAATTTCTCCTCTAACATGTGAAAAGGTATTGATCATTGTTTGCTCATTGAGGACTGGATGCGGGGTGCGGTTATATGGGTGTACCATGCAAATCTTGCTTAATTTTTCGCTTGCTTAAGCATAAAATATTTTTTAGAAACTTGCTAAAGAAGCCACAAGAAATTGCTACATCCACAAGAAATTGCCTCATCAATGGAAAATTTTGATAAGAATATGTGCAGAGTACTACCAGTAGATCTCCGAAACAGGAACTAAATCAGCATAAAAGAAGAACCTAAATTTGGAAGAAGTGCGGCAGTTGGCGGAACGGTGATTCCCCTGTCGCCCAGCGCTGTATTGCCTTTTGCTTTGCTTGCTGATAATTAATAAATTTATGTTAACTGGAACTAAGACCTATTGGCGTGGTCTCCAATTTATAACATAACACATCCCCAAAATGTCCAGTAAAAGTATCACTCTGTTGATAACCTTTGAAGTCAGTATTCCACAGCACTGAACTTATCACTTTAATTACAAAAATGTATTCTTGGAAGGATATTGGTTTATTACAGTAAAACCCAGTGAGTCAGTGCTAACTTGTTTCGAATGCTCTAAAATTTCCATGGACTCAACTTTTAAAATCTTGTTTTTAAATACCTCTGAGGCAAACTGTGAAAACCAGACTTCCTACTGTAGAGCTGGTCACTCCTCGGCATTCTAAACTCTGAAAACTGTAAATGATAGTTCTGCTATTGAATGTGTTTGCATTTTCCACAGCAGGATAATACATTTTCCTATTTATAAACTCAAAAAATTCTTCAGTACTTACCACAACCTGCCTACACAAGTGAAAGCTTATTTCTTTGTGCTCACCATGGTGTAGCTCATTTCTTGATGCACAGAGAAGGACATTGTAAATAACATTTTAACACCCACTTCCCTGTTCATATTGAACAAACAGAATGTATGGCTAGCCCATTTAAAGTAGAAAAAGGTCAATAAATACATAAGAAATGTTAGTCATGTCTGTAATCTGCCACACACAACAACAAGAGTCACCATTAAAAAGGTAAAAAGCTGATGTTACAGGTCTTGCTTTAGCTTCACTAACTAAAAAACTGTCCCTGCTCTTATTTCTCCTTCTTTCTATGCTTCCTGCTTTTACCTGCATTACAAAAACAGCACTGTGATCAACACACTGATTTTGACCAGAGGAGATTTGAGCTGAAGGCACATGAGATGCAAGCTGTGCTTTTCACTTAGTTCTGCTGCGAACACGTATGATTTACTACAGAACATGTTTCACAGCACCAATCACAGGTAACTCTAGAAGAAAAAATTCTAAGTGAATTGGGAGAGGAAGTGAGATGAAGGTTTCGGGATCAGACAAAGCAACCACCTCCACTGCTTAGCTTTTAAAAGAGAGAGGGGTAAAATGAAAGAATTGTTTTGTGATGCTTCAATTCCAATACTGAAGATAGCTTTAGTTTCAACTAACATTTTAAACTTTTGCAGTAAAGAAAAAGAGGAGAACTACCAGTTGAATTCACATTCTTAATAGCAATTGTCCATGGACTTAAGAAATGGTGGTGTTTAAATGAAATTATGTTTCATATTTAGAAGCTGAGGTAATAATTGAAAGCTTAACTTTCATACTTGCCTTGAGCTTGGTGCAGTTTCTAGGCCTCACTTTTTTTTTTGCTGCTGACTTCTTGAAGGAATAACCCATGTTAATTAATTCATGTTTGTACCCCTCATGTCAACCAATTATCAGGGTAAGTTTCAGTCCCTTTCATTTCCCTTGAACTGAAGAAAATAAAAGCTAAGGCTGTCCACTCATTGGCAAGCACTAAGAAAGAGAATCTTAAAACACACCTGATCCAGGAACACTATAAATTAACTGCAAAAAGGCAGTTATAAAAAATCAAAAGAAAAGTGAAACAAAGTCATGGTATTATGTAAGCTTTTATAACCCTGAGAGAGCTGACTTTTTACAAAAAAATTTATTTTTTGATATCAAAGCACTTCAATCTCAACTTACTTTTAATAGATGGCTTTAGTGACTGTATTTGTGATGGCAGAAACCTTAGAGAACACATTGCACCAATACTGTAGCTCATGAAGAAACAGATGCAGTGTAGTGTATCATGACAGGCTGAAATGGAATTCCAGCCATGTGAAGGTAAATTTTCCAGCTGTGCTAGCACAGATTGGAATAACTCACTCATGACTGCTGCAGAAGAAAGTGTCAGTCTATATCTCAAACTGTAGCTATCAACCACTTTGTACTTTCTGCCTGCAGCAGAAAGGGAAAAATTCAAAAGTAACAAGGTGAGATTAATGCATTTCTGGGAAGTTACTTGCAGTATTTTAATATTTTTGCAATCTTTATTTTTCTATTTAAATAATTTTTGCTCTGAGTTCATGAACTTTCAGATATCTTTTAAAGTGGATATACCATTTATTGCCACGAGTTCTTTCTTCCTTTAGAGTGGCTGCTTTCTTACACATATTCAATGTGCTGGTGAAGTTTGTTATACTATCATGAGTAATTAATAAAATTAGTTATGTCCACACATAACTGCAAAATGGGAATAGAACTACATGAGGAATATATGCATGGGAGTATAATGCAGGATGATTACAGAAGGACCTGGGGTATCACAAAATGGACTGTTAAAAATATCAGTCACTAAATCAAAAATGCATTAGGTTTTCTCTGAAAAAGAACAGGTGAATTTTGAGCAAGTGAACTTGTAGAATCAACAACACTGATTTTAACTAAGCACATTTTTTTCCTATGCAACGGTTCAGAAGTCACACTGAGTCTCTCAGGTCTTATTTCTGTGATTAAAATTCATCAGACATCCGGCTCTTTGGCTTGTGCTTACAGGAAATGGGATTTCTAAATTGGTTTCCTATCTAATGCAGGCTTGGAGTAGTTTGGACTTCAAGATCAGACAAATACAAGTCTTTGAACAGGGACACAGGAACCTAAAATGTGCAAAAATATCACAGAAGATACATATTAATATCACTGAGTTTAGATAATGCTTCTCTCTCCTTGCTTTATTCCTGGCCTCATGATATGTTACAACACACAGAATATTAGACGTTGCCTTCAAAAGGAAAATACAGCATAAAAATAAACACGACAACTGAAGATGGGAAGGATGAAGAATGTCAAAATTCTAATGGTTTCTGCAACACATAAATAGGATGGTCCTTATTAGAACACATGTCCTGTTATTTTTTCAAGGCTCTGAACTCCTTTTGAAGTAGTGATTCTCTGTTTTGCCAACTCTGTCGGTACAAGCTCATTCCAGACTAGACTTTCTAAACTAATTTCACTTGGAGTATTTTAGATTTAATGTCATCTCAGAAATGAACAACTTAACTTTAGTTGGTATCTGGTCTCACTCAAAACAGAACACTTTCTCAAATGTGAAGGCAAAGGAAAGTCTTCCTCTGCTCTTATGCAAGAAATACATAAAGTGCAGACATGATCCTCAGTGTATCACAGCCACTCACACTTCTCTCCTTATTACATACACATCTGGATGTTTTATGTGGCTCAGTGAAAACTTACTGTACCTTGGTGGTTCATACCTTTCAGGTTGCCTGAAATGAGAGGAAAATGCGTCTTCAGGTGATACTGTGCCTTTTGTGCTCTCGTCCTTTTTCCTGCAGACATTTCACATACCACTAATCTCATAATTTCTGGCTTTTGTCTGGTCTCATAGTGACTTTTTGAAGGAGTTTAAATCCTCTCAGAAATACTGTGCAGCCACTCAAAAATATCACTCCTTCCTGAGCCAACCAAACCTTTCAAACACCTAGAAAAGGCCCTAGAACAAGTAACTACTAAACCTCTAAAAACTGGAGTCCCTACCTATCTTTGCAGTAGCATTTAAAGTCGTTGAACTGTGTCTGTTTAAACAACGTTTATTTCAGTGAAAATCTTCATTAGCTGTTTGGCAAATTCACTCAACTTCTGCCAGCTGCAGGACTTGATCGAAAATGAACTCTAATTGGACTTTGAGGTAGCAAATTTGACACTCTACAGAAAAAGAACTATCTGAAAATTTGCAGCTGGGGTTTAGGTTTGTTTTGGTTTGCTTAATTTTGATACTTCTTTCACCACAGATGTCAAAATCTTACGAGGCTTTGAAACAGATGAAAATTATTTATTCCAGACCCAACCAGCTTTTCACCAGCTGTAGAAAAGTCAAACTGGATGGAAGAGGAGATACTCATTTTAGTATTTCTCTATTTAAATTTGACTCAAGCATCCATGACAAATATTAGGCTCCATTCACAGACTATTTATAAAAAGCAGAAGGGAAATTAAACTAAACTGCCAGAAAGAAGGTTCATGCCTGCAGAACTCAAAGCAGTGATTTAAGAGTGATTTACAGCACCTGGTGACAGCAAAAGTGAATAACCACGTTTTGTCTCACTCCTTTGTACTGCTATGCATTACAATGCCAGATGAAAATAAATGCTACAGAGAAGGAAAAAATTCTCAAAAGCCTGGCCACAGGTTCTGTTACACAGAATTGGTGTAACTACTGTGCACCCAGGCCAAAGTAGCCTGGCCGTCTTGGAAGAGGAAACATTAGGAAACCTAATGTTCCTGATGAGATGCTGCAAACCCACCCCCTAAAGCAAAAAACCTAACAAACCAACCAAAAAAAAAAAAAAAAAAAAAAAAAGGCAAAACAAAAAACCTGAACCAAACCAAAACCCCTGAAAAGCAAAAACTCATATGTGACTGTAGGAAAACTTGCAGGAAAATGACCTGGATGTAAATACACATTCTTGCAGACAAAACATGTGTAATTTGTACAACAGCAAAAAGGAAATAAAATATTTAAAAGACTTCCAGAGGATGTGGGTCTCTAGAGCCGAAATACACTTTTATATACTCCTGATAATCCTTGCTGCTCTCTTCTGTTGCGGTGGCCCAGCCCACCTTTGGGCTGCCTGTCAATCAGGGCATTCGGTGGGCAGATTTTCCCTCATTACACGATGGGTTCATGGGTGGACCAGAGGGTGGTGCCATGGGTGGCACTGAGATTTAGGCCAAGCCCACTGGGTGTCTCCCTGGTTGACGGACTTCCCCCTGTTCCAGAGACTTCTGTTCTCTTTGGTTGTTCATTGGTTCTTCCCCTCATGTTTATGCATTCCCCTTATTGACTATGTAATTATGCTCTGGAAAGTTGAGTATAGTTGTATTCCCTATTGGTTGGATCGGTTTTATCCCTCCCTACAAGCCCTTTAATTGGTCACCTGTCACCCCACATCATTTCCCCATTGGTTTGTTCCCTGATCCCTCCCCTCTCCACCCCCTGNTCTCTGCAGAGAGCCTCCGCCTGGCTGCGAAAGAGCTGATTGTCCTGCCCGTCGGGTCACTCACTCTAAGTCACCTGCTTGGCCTCCGGGCGGCCAGCGGTCAAGCAACACTCTTCCATGCTTTTTAGTGTTTCATCATGACCCTCCTGAAATGGCAGTAATGACACCAGAGTGGAAGATTCAGTATACATATTCAATATATATACTCACTGCAATGAGTAATGCTGTGGCACAATAATGTTTTTCTGGTTTAATTTTTGGCTTTGGTTTATTTTGATAAAATTTAGCACTCTCTGAATGCATTTCAGAGAATTCCCACAGTGATGCCAAAATTTCTTACATGGAAATAACCCATTTAGAAAATAATGCCAAGTGTACAGAGTAATCTAGAGATCATTATTGTTTATCTGGCCTACTTTGTCCAGTTTGGTCCTCCTCAGTAGAATATATTGACATAGTGTGGTGTGAGTGCAGCAAAGGACCACCAAGATGACTAAGACATTGCAGCACATAGCATACGAGGAGAGGCTGGGATAACTGGGTTTATTCAGTCTGAAAAAGAGAGGATAGAAAGAGGTCTGGTTACTATCTATGTCCGATGTGAAAACATTGAGAGAATGAAACCAGATTTTTCCTGAAGGTTCATGGCGATGGGACAAAAGCCTGTGGACACAATAGCTGCTGGAGGAAATTCCAGGCAATTTTTAGGAAAAACTTTTTAAATTATTGGAATAGGTTCCCCAGAGAGGCTGTACAATCTGCATCTTTGGACATACATTCTAAACACAACACTAAGTCATCCACCTTGTCCTTCTTTTAGCAGGTCAGTGGACTAAATGACTCTCACATATCCCTCCCAACCAAAATTCTTCTATGACTCGTTGATTCAGGTAGGAGTAATTCTCTGTTTGGCTATTCTTCAATGCCAGGAAATATTCACAGCTTCTTCTATTCATTTGACCGAAGGATGAGTTTCAGTGAAATGGAGACAGGGTCACTTTCACAGCAATGTCCAATACAGAATTATTATTACATTCACTCTGCTAAAGGCAAAGTACAGGGAGAGGTAAAGAGAAGCATTATTTGCATCTAATTAGTTGATTACAGGTATTTTTTAATATATGAAAATGATTTATTTCTTTTGTTGTCTTTCTGGAACTAAATAATCTGTTCTGGATGCAGTATGCACTTCAATACATTCACAAGAAAAAAGTGGTACAGTTTTGTTCATAATGTTTATATTTTTCTAATCCAAACTAACATCATATTTTTCTCATGATGGCAGTCATTTTGCAATCATGTTGTAACTCCTCTGAACAGTTTTTCTCTCAATGGCTCAGTCCTACCTCTTCACATGTGTCATAACAATGCTTGTGTTGATCTCTAACGAGCCAGATCAAGAAAGCTGAAGACAAATCAAGATGAAAACACATCAGTTTGCAGCCAGGTTATTTGCATGAACTGGATCACTGCATGGGAACATGAAGAAGATTTTGGGAGAAAAAGTGCGATCCCTTCATGTTTTATTAAAGCACTGACAGAGGTGGTCCTGATGATGTAAACAATGAAGGTAACATACATTAGTAATGTCAGAACCTAGCATGGTACTTAGTCAGGAGAAAACTTTTTTACTGCTGTATTGTATTTCTTGCTTCAGAGAGAGGAATAGCCGGAGTTATGATAATCCCTAAGCAACATGGTGGAGACTAATTTCTGATAAAGAGTCTGTCTTTTGTACACTGCTCACTTCCTCCTTTCCTCCTCTTTTTTTTCCTGATGTTTGAATCTTCTCCATGTATTTAGCTTGATTGCACAATCAGCATTCTGAAAAATCCCATTTTCTCTCTCCATTCCCTTTCATCTTTTTACTGTCCATAAATAGAGGCAAGCCAGGAAGGGGAGATAAGTATATATCTATAATTGTAACAGTATAAAAACAACCCTTGAAACATATTAATCACTGACTAATCTTCCATACTAATTTATCCCACTTGTCTGACAGCAGCTCTTTCCTCCTCTGATCTTTCCTATTCTGAGACCAAGACTTCATGATCATATTCCTGACTAGCGGATGCAGCAAATTGGTATTATCATTTGACTACAGCTTCCTGTTTCCCATTATATGACAACCGTCAACTTTCTGCACAGTCAGGAAAATAAAAATTCTCATTTGGGAAAGGAAAAGAGAAGAGAAGAGAGTATTTTTCCTAAATGTGTTAACAATGTGAAGATGAAATTTTTTGCGCTGTTATTATATATTTTGAGAAGCATGAAAAATAGACAAAGGAGACATAAGCGAGGTAGGATAGGAAAAGAGCAGGTCTTGTACACGAATATTCTCCCCTTTAACACAGCTAAGAACACAAAAGACCAAATCGCAAGACCCCTATGCCCGGTCTTACTTTCTGCAATGAGACCTTCAGCCAAATAAAATGGAACTAAGGAAATCAGTACTTGATTGTAAGTGAAGAAATGATTTGACATCAAAAAATAAGTTCTGACTATCTGCCACTTATCCTGAACCTATGTTAAGCAAATGAGTCAAGGTTAGTTACTAACAAGTGTTAACAATAGATGCAAGTACCTGGCATAGCCAGCTCTTAGTATCTAAGTTACCTTCCCCTTTCTTTACTTTGAAATCATGGAAGCATTAATCCTATATACTTTCTACTTGGTAGCTTCAGAAACAAAAGAAAAGATTGTGTGACCCACTGTTCTCTGCAGTGGCCTATAAGTCAAATGGGTTTGACCCTTCTCCACTGCTTTTTCGTTTGTTGTTCATTTATCTTAGTTGTCAGGGCTCTGTGTTTCTTGGTGATGATGTGAAATGTGAAAATGCATCCTGTTCTTTGGCTGCTTTTTATTTTTTAAAGGATAAAAATAGATTGAATCTCCAGACTCTTCCAGAAGAAAAGAAATGGAAAGGAACAAAATGATCTGCTGAGCTTTATCAACAGGATGTGCCTTTCCCATCACCTCCATCCAAAAATGCCTAGAAAAACAGTGAAAAAATAATTTAAATTAACAAAAAATTAATATTCAATTTGCTAGTATTGTGCACTGGTTCAGGTTTTTGACTTCAGGTTATTAAAATGCTAAAGGAAAATATACTGCTATCCCATATGTATTTTAAAGTAAACTCTTGCCTCTGGTCATTTTGGGTACTACCTTTCTATACTGACTTTTTCAATAATAAATTTGTTCCACTGTGTTATCTCCCTCTTAAAAGTAGTTCATTGAACAATTTCAGCTCCACTCCCATAACTCAGGATATTGGCATTGGTTTGTATATTTTTCTGATGAGGAGAAGTATGAAATAACAGACATTATCATTTCCCAGTACTTTCTTTCTGGAGGCACAAATCTGACTTCTGAAAAAGTGTTTAACAAAATACAGCACGTGATGTGTTAAAATACAGCATGAGATGTGTTAAATATACTTCTGTACGTATATAAAAAATAGTTGGCAGATGCTGAAATTTCGTTCAGAAGAGTAGCATGAATTTTTTACTCAGAAAAGAAAAATATCTTAGTAGTCAGCTGTACGGAGTTAATAGACCAAATTATAGCCTCATTTAAGCTATTATAAATCCATAGCCACTGCTAGTGAATTTAAATTTAGACTAAGCTTATTGACAGGAAAATTTGGGTAATACAGCAAGGGGAGATGCAGTTCACATGCTAATCAACAGAGCAGGGAGATTTTGATGACAACTGGTTACGTGAAAAAGATGACATCTATAAAGGACTGGAACTGTGGCAAGACAGGCTGCTAGCTCAAGATCCAAGGTATGTGCACATACCCAGCTGTTGAGGGGATACTCATGAAGTGGGAAGAAACACTGCTTGTGTACTCTGGGTGTGAGTTGTGGAAGTCGCTTCTTACTCCCTTCTCCCCCAGTTTTATGGTCACATTCCTGGGTAGCTACAATTTTTGAACCATCCAAATTTTCTTGAAATAAAGAAAACAGCTCTCACTCCGTTAACCTACAGACAAAGTATCGATTAACTTTCCACCTAATCTTTACTCTAGTGTCTACTTTTAGCAGCTGATTTTATGCAGATGCTTAAGTAGTTGTCTGGGCATATCTCACTGTAACATAAATGAGTTTCTCTACTTCATGACTCATAACATGAAATACATCAAATGCATGTTTCTTAGTTCTGTCATTGCTGATTTTAACACCTTCTTCACAGAAAAAGGGAAGTGTGAAAATAAAGGCAGTCTTTGTAGTAGGTGTATCAGATACATATATTCACATCCACATCCAAACTAAAGAATGCGAGAGAGAGAGTTAAACTTTTTAAAATCTCATTTAAACTGTAAAGGCACTGACATTCCTTTTACATGGATATTATTAATTTTCAATGTCTTCTGCCAGTTCAACAGGCCCAGTGCAAAACCACATCAATCTTTTTTTCTGTCTTTTTCAGTCAGGTGAGTTCACAAGTTTCATAAGCTCATTTTCAGATGGAACAGGTGGGTGTACAAACACTGTGTAAACAAAAAATTCTTGGCAAGGCTGTGTGTTACCATTATCTCTTCTAGACACTAGACAGAGAGGAAAACCAGCTCCAGCTTCTCTTATTGCCAGACACCTGTTCATTTTTCTTCCACTGCATCTGCTTCACCTTCTGCTGCTCTATCAATTGCTCTCAGGCTGAGGCATAATTCTCCTCAGCAGAAACCATTCCAGAGGGTCTGGAATTTCTCTGGGTTTGCAATCAAATGTACCCGTGTCATCAGAATGATCTTCAACTAAAGTGTCATAACAAGAAGATGCCCGAGGAGAAAAGTCTTACTGACTTTCTAGAAGCAACACTGCTCATCATATTGTAACAAATCAGAATCCTGAGCCAGACAGAGAGCTGAGAGTTCATCCTACTAGTAACAAAAGATTTTATGGAATATTTAGAATTCCATGTAGAGAAAAGCTTCTAATAGGACAGAAAGAAAAAGACTCATAGGACAGCTGGAGTAAAGTAATTGTTCTGCCTTGTCACTTTGTTGTTGCAGGCAATGCATACACATTAATGGCAGGAAGTTCTGTGGTTCTGAAGCGCTATAGATTCCCTTCAATAAAACAGTGCTATTTCTAATTTATCCGTCTGGTGTCAGAATTCCAAATCTTACCTTAGCTGATTCCAAAAATCTCAGATTTTGAGCAGATGGTGACAGCTTGATGAAGCTATGTTGGAGCTGGGGAAAAGGAAGTTAATATTTCAGTTTTGTTCCTTACAAATGTACAACATGACATAATTATGTGCTTGACTTATTAAGGAAGACATCCCATCGAGTTGGCATTTTTGCACACTTTTAAAGTGGTTGCCTAAATAATTTCAATGAAATTGACTCAAACATGAAATCAAGATCTCTACTCAGGTTTACTGATAGTTAATATTTCCCAAGCTACGCAACACAGCTATAAAGATTATTTTGTTAATCTTTGGGGGGGTTTCAATCAATGTTAATTAATTTCTACTGGTATCTGATGGACAATTACTTCTTGATTTAAGTAAAAAGAACTCCTTCATACAAAAGAAGGACTAATCATGTCGTTCTTGAGGTAACTACCATACACAATATTTAACAAAAACTGGTATGTTATTACAGTACTTAAAAATGGGTATAAAGCTGGAGATAAATTTGTCTGTTCTCATTCAAACTATGCTTTACATCAGCCTAAAAGAAACCTAGTGTGTTCAGTAAAATGCCTTGCCAAAAATGTCTCTACCTGCTTAATAAAGATATGAAAATTAAGTTTGTCTATTTGTTCTATTCTGCAGGGGGACATGCTTTTGTTTCCATGAAATGTTTTATATTTTGGTGTGTTTTAAACTGTTTTAAAACAGTTCTTAACTAATGATTGCATCAGCTCTCTAGAGGAAAGAATTTTCATGTAATTTTGTACTTGATATAATGGAAATTTTATCATGTTTGTGGGGGGTTTTTTTCAATGTGGTGAGATGCTCTTTAAAAAGCTATCTATTTTTGATTTTCCTTTCTCCTGGGTTCTTGTGGCTGTACAGCTGTTGGACTGATAGCTTCTTTTTTTAAATTGGCTGTTGTTTGATTTTTTTTTTGAAATAAAAAAGACCCAAGTCTTCCAGCTTAATTTTTCTCATTTGAATATGCCTAAGTATATTCAAACCCACCAAAGAAGAAAACCACCACCATAAAATAAAAGCCAATACAGAAAACAGGATGAGTGAAAAACAACAATCTTCATAGAGCAACTGGACTCACTCTATCTTGTGTCTCAAGAGCCACTATTCCATCTGTAAGTGTCCAAGTAGGAGCCACTGCAGTGCCAAGCAGAGACGCTGGGCACCATATCCAAATACACAAGATTCAGTGCTTGCTTTCTCTCCATCCTTTTGCTTTTCTGACACTTTTCCTAAGTATCTTTACTCTGCAGTGTAGGCAATCTGGAGGAGAGAAAACTTACTTCTAGTTGTGAGGTACCAAGTACAAGTCCCTGGGCAGGTGGGCATAGCAGGGTAGGGTGTGAATTCATCCCATGAATATAGAGTGAGAAGCAGAAATTGTATAATAGAGCAAAGCAAAGTGAAGCAAAGCAGAACAAAACAAAAATAGCCCAAATTCCCAAAAATTTTCTGAATAGCTTAATTTTTCTCATTTGTAAACCATTTTTATTTCTCTTCTTGTATCTGTATCCAACAGGGGGAAAAAAAGAGCTTTCTGAAGGTAAAATCTATCGTGTTTGTTCAGCATTAGCTGAATTATGAGTTACAACTGTAATAACAATAATTAAGCTCATAAAGATCTAAGCTTAAAACGGCACAATGTTCACAAACTGCACAAGGCTTACAGGATGTCTATTTGTGATGAAGGAGGTTTTAGGTAAATATTTAAAGAGTGAATTAAAGATGTAGAACAGCTTAAATTTTGGCATTTCTAGATTTTCAGATTTTTGAATTTCTAAACTGTACAATTTTTTTTAACAAACTTTGCTGTTTTCTGTACAATACTTAGCAGTTCTGGAATCTCTGGAAATCATTTCATTAACATTGCTTTATATAGATGTTGGAACAAGACAGTAAAAAGTCCTAGACAAAAAAAGACATAAAGCTTGGCCTTCATTACAAAAATCTTTATTTTCAGAGGAATTTCAAAATTTGCAGTAAAAAAAGAAAAAAACTGATAGTATCTATCAAAATTAAAAATATAAATTAAGAAGAGCTTACATAGAGAGCTCCAATCTTGCTTATATTTAAAACTTGACTGACCAAGGCTGAGTGACCTACTCCATGTCAGTCTGCTTGAAGTCAGACACTGAACCAGATGTAATATAGTATTCTTTATGACTGTAAAATAGATTTTTCCCTAGCAAGAAACTTGTATCCAGCCACTATTTATAAATATATTTAAGTAGTGAAGACCAATTTTTAAATATTTTTACTAGAGACCTAAAACATCCTGATGGTGGCTGTTTCCATAAGTCTTAAAGATAAATCCATGTTTCTAAACTTTCTATTTCATAATTAGTTCATAATTACCATGTGATGATGCTTTACACTGATTTTCTTCCCTTTCCATGGAACGCAACAGACCAAGTATACCGGACCATGAAGACTGAGCCATTCCACTCTGTAAACAAAGAGAGAGGCTGAAAATAAACACATATAGCAAAGCACTTCATGTTGAGGACTCAATGTCCATGCTGTACAAATTCTAGGGAATTCTACTTCAGACTCATTCTAGTCTGACCTTGTAAACTGAATGCTCCTTAGCAGTTGCACTGCTTTCAGTGCACCTTGAGATCAGACTTTCCATTTCTTTTCACCCAAAACCGGTTCATAGTCACAAAAATTCAGTGAGCAGAGGTATCAGGACATTCATTTTGGAAGCACATGCACACTGTGACCTAACACAGTAACACAGATGTAACCAGAAGCTATGCAAGCATCGTTAGTATGGAACTTTGCCCAAGTAACAGCCCCTACAATCAGGGAGCTTTATTCGAATAGGTTCTGGCTCAACACTATGCTAATCACATCCTCCTGGCTTCTGGCCAGCACAAAGTGCAGGCAGAGGTCATTTGCCTCTGCCTACAAAGTACCACATACACATTACCTAAATATGCATTTGTCCTTCATAAGACAAAATTATGTTTATTGCATTACTGAAAGAAAATTTTGCAAGACTTTAGTGCTGCCTGGAGGATGCTGCTTCAATTTTACAGCAACTTTAAAAGGTTTAAATATATTTGTTGTCCTGCATTAAAATTGAATTCATCCAAACATCTGTTTTCAGTTTGAAAAGAGGAGATGAAAGATCTGAATGATACAGATTATCTGTGTGAGTTAAATCTGGAATGTGGGTGTCAAAGGTGTCTATTCTCCTCTGTGAAGAGCTGCCTTGCTGATTAGGCAGAGACATTTCTTGAACTTGACCCTTCTATGCTTCAACTCCATACTCTAAGCAGAGAGTAGTTTGTGGGATTTGCTATTTCTATACCCAGAAATCTTGCTAAGAAGTTACTGAAATGTTAAATAGCAGTGAAATTCATAGCATACTTAATGAAATTAAGTGGTATAAATTGTCCCAATCAGTTTTAAAAGAAGCCACCCTTAAGAGGCAACCTACTGTTTTAATGCACTGTCCAAAACTATCTCCAAAAAGCTGAATACAGTACTGCTCTGTCTTCATTAACAGAGAACATATGTTGGCAGTCAATGTTTTCATAGCTCCCTTGAGTGGTTCTGTAAGTCAGATTTCACTGATAATTGCTTTAATAAAATCTATTTTAACATAAAGGGCTGGATTTCAGAGGTGGCCTACATTTATTTGTGTTGTGCCTTATGCAGGCAAATATCTGTACAGGCACCCAAAACACTAATGGGGCTGCCCTCCTCTTTAAACAGATGCATAAGTGCTTCATTGGGTCAAGGTCCAATATCTAGATATACAGGTAAAAGATTTTAAATGTGTTTAAATTCTGTATGTGAACAAAAGAAGGAATGACCACCAGGATTTTCAGAAAATAACTGTAGTCATGTCCACCAGTGTACAAGGACTAAGCATGTTCCTATAGACAGAGTCTACACTTCAATACTGACATAACTTCTCACCTCTGTATATTCACCATCTGCAGCAGTCTGGTAGATAAAAAAAAATAAATGAACTCTGACTGGGCTTCTGATATGCCAAGATAACACAAGAATTAACTGTTCCCATATAGACTGTTCACCTCTGTGGCATGCTGAGCTCTCATTGGATATAACATGAGAAGACAAATAAAGGATTTTAAGTGTCTGTGACTGTTGAGCCCAATGAATAAATAAACTTTTAATCTTTCTTTCTGTTAACAGCTGAAAAAAAAAAAAAAAGCTTAAAACGAAGATAAAAGACCAGTTATTAAATCCATTATCCAAATGTGAATATAATTTTTGTTTAGGAGCCAAGAGGGAGTCTTAACAGCAAATTGCAATGTCTCTGTCAGCTGACCCTTTTTTCTGGTGAATTGACCAAAGTTTTCTAATGCCCTTACTCGTCCCCATCATGACCTGTCAAGAAGACAGACTTCCCATCAAAACCTGCAGTCCATAGGTGGAAGAAAATAGTTTCAGTCCTCTGTCCAAAACCTTTGACATCACGGGATACACCAGGGAAACTGCATGAAATCAAATGTTCCTGAGACAGTGTACAGAAGGAAAAAGAGAGATATTTCAAGACCCTTACTGAAGTTGGACAGTGCAGGCCCTAATGACTTTCCTTGTAGAGAGCCTGAGGTAAAGAAACGATCTTGGGAGAATGAATCTGGCCAGGAAGGAAGAATCAAGATTGCAGCTGAGATGTTGAAACATGTATTTGCTTTTTGTGATTCAACATACTGCAGGAGCTTTATTGCATTTTGGTGAGGCAATCATAAAGGAACACCCAATGCATCCTCTCTAATCTGCTGTTGGTTGCCTGGGGAAAGAGCACGCCGTGATTTACAATCCACAGACTTCATGGACAGAATGAAGACCTTGATTTTAAAAACCTCTTTCCTCCAAAAGTATTTTAAAGCCACATACACTTAACATAAACAGGTTTGTTCCAGAAGAAAGCCTTCTGTTAATTGCAGAGGCTTTATTTTCTTGGTTAAAAGGTGTAAATAGCTCATTTATGTTATTGCTTACTTCATCCCTCCCTGCTGTTCACAGATTACTGCCTTTCCCCTTTTCCTACTCTTCTCTCTTGGTGTACTCTTTCCTAGCCAAATAGAGCTAAATAACCTGTTCCATGCCAAGCAACCCCTTTGGTGAGCATATTGTTGGTCTGTAATTTGTTCAGAAGTGGGGGATTGCTGAGTCCCTTTCAAGCAAACTGCATGAAAATCTTCACAAATGAGCCTATGCCATTAGTAACAAGAGCGCTAAGGGAGCCATTGTAGTGACTGAATGAATATTATGGATCACTCTCTGTAATTTAATTCTGGAACTGGGAATGTTATGTAGTATGTGAAGAGCTGAAGTACTGCCCCACCACCCCCGCCTCTCTTTCTCACACTCACACAAGGAAGGAAATCAATGGGAGAAATAATCTTGCAGTACTGAATGCATATGCACATTGGCGTTTATGATAACTTGTGCTCCCTGTGGAATGAAGAATGTGTCTTAGAGGAAATTATAACAGCCTGACACTGGTGAGGCAGCCTGACACCCTGCCATACAGGTCATGATTGGTAAGGGCCCTTGTAAACAGAGAATTCAGGAAAGAGGAGGTTTTTCAAATTACGTATAAGATGGCTGAAATTACATTTAAAATGACCATTTAAGCAAGAATGAATTTTCTGAATTACTCCCTTCATAATGTGTCTTTGCACCTTTGCTGCATTTCCAAGACATTCATTGTAAGCCTCATCTAGTGGCTCATTTAAGAAAATATGTGGAACTAGAGTATTTAATATATATAATGGTTTTGCATATGTAAGAACAGTTATTTACAAAGTACTGAACTGCAAAACAAATTTACATTAATATTGGATTAAATCTTTTCAGAATGCTTTTATATGCAAATGTAACTTGCAAATTGCAGAACTACAATACAAAAGAGAAAATGTCATTCCACATAACTATAAAACTGACCTGGAGAACTTCTCAGTGTTGAAATGGAAGGTTTCCTAAACTGTGAAATGATAGCAGAAGCAAATAGAAACTATAAAAACAAATGGGATTAATTCCAGCAAAGATGTCAGATATTCTGTGTGAGAAAGTTAATCTCCCCTGGACTGACAACATTTTTTGTTTGTTGTATTTGCAGTCAGAGCAAATAAAAACAATTTTGATCTGTGATAGAGATCAGTTACCTCATTCATAAGAACAAAAAGAATCCTGCATCCACATTTGCATAGAACACAATGAATCAATATCAAATTTGGAGGGCATATGTTACAGCTTTCATAGCAGTTATGCCTCAAAAGGTGATTTTTCTATTGTGTGCACACAGATTTAGAATTCTAATGTATCTATCTCAGAGTACAGCTTTCTCTTCACTTGTCCCATTGGAAACACTTGCTTAGGGCATGCAGATCAGAACTATAGCAATATGGAGACTAGCAATTTTTTTTGAATAAATTACATATTAGTAGGCCTATTCTTTTTTTTTTTTTTTTTTAAAGAATTGTATTGAAGACCCCTTGATAAAAATAGCTGTTGGAAGAATTTTTTTTCAAATCAGGAGTCTGTTTCATATTGAAAGATCTTAGATGGTATGGTCTCCAACACTGTGAGTCTAAGTCCCAATAAACTTATTTTGCTCATATCTTTTCCCCTGCAAAATTAATGTGCATCATGAATGATGTAAGACAGATCAGATTTAGGTACTTTATTAATAAAGTTATTTGAAGGAAAGAAAACATCCAAGCTCTGTTTGCAAAATTTGAATGCAGCTCAAAAGAACATCCTCAGAGCCACCATGGAGCTGGCTGATCTTCACAACATTTGGTCTGGTCCCTCAGTCCCCATGATGTGATCTGGACTGTAAGATCCTCCAGAGTTTCTCTCCTGACCTCTCTCTCATTCTTGATGCAGCTGGCATGTTCTGCTCCACAGCTGCCTTTGCTCTGATTCCCCACAGCAAGCTGACACTTGCACAGAGTAAAGAAAACAGAGGAAAGTCACTGAAATGAGATGGGCCTGACAGCTTCAGAAGGAACAGCCAAAGAGCGTGATTGGAGAGGTTCTTGCCATCTACATCAGGCAAGCATTTTGGATGCAAAGGCAAGGGGCAGACAGAAGCTGTCAGCTTATACACACAGGCATTTGAGATTAGTAACTCATTTGCTTGCTGTTTTCATTTTAAAAGCTCTTCATGTCAAGTTTTGACAGTACTTTTGAAAGCACTTTACAAACCACTTTTGTAGTTCAGCCTTCCTACCCCCCTCACGAGAGTGAATGGAAAGATCTGATCCTTATAAAATAAAGACACGGGGCAATATGATCCACTTAAGATATGCAAGAAGTGACTTCCGACTAAGACAAGGTTAGCATGACTCTCTCATGGTTCGTTGGAAGGACTTTTCACTTTACTGTGTGTCTTTTGACCAGTATCAAGGATGTTGTCTGGTATTAAGTCTAATCACTAACAACAGACATGGCATAAACTGATTATATTATCAATAGCATCTGGAACTAACTCATTTTTTACTTGTTAATGTTGCAAGATTCATAAATTCCATCCTGCTTCATTATAAGCACATCTATTTTTTGTCTTAATTAAAGCTCAATTATCTTTTTGCAACATTTGGAATAATATAAATTGAAGATTATTTTAATTATTTGATTTAGTATTATTCTCACTTTGTCTGTACTATACACATTTTTCCAAAGAATTTCTACAGATTAATTTATTGATTATTATTTTAATCTTAACTTTGTGCCCAGAGGCCCAGATTAAGATCAGAGGTTTCTCATGATAGACACACTACAATCACATGTGAAAACATAATTCTTTTCTCAAAGGGAACGGTGTAGAGACGTAGGTAAGTAAAGGAAAAAAGGGTAATATTCACCCTGCTTTCATGAGCATTTTTTCAGATAATTTTATTTTTCAGATCTTAAAGTAAATATCAACTTTTTAATTTATTCCTCTGGATAATATTTATTAGCTGATTTCTTTTTCTCATGGGTGTTTTCTTCGGGATGAATCATCCTTTTTCAGAGTAAAAGAAGAGCTTTTGCTTTATTTCTCATGGAATTTATCCAGATACAACTTTGTAAGATAAATTCAGTTCCCAAAATAACAACATTTTGTACATTGAATTGGTTCTATAGAAAGCAGATTGGGAAGTGCAAACATATTGTAAATCAAGAATCTCCATCATTTTTTCCCCAATTGTTTGGAAGCAGGAGCCTGAACTTTTACATTTTGTTTCAGGTAAATGGCAGAAGTGCCATAAAGTTAAAATGTGCACTTTCTGTTAACATTTATCTGTGGAAAGAAAAATTGGGACAGGCGTGTGTATTTGCCATCTCAGAATTTCTCTGAGGCACAGGATGCTAAAAAGAGGAGAAAAATCTGTAAGTGGTAGCTCCAAAAAACTGTATTGCAGCTGAAGTCATGTATAACAAGACAGGCGATGCAAGAAACATGAAGAATGAAATCTAAAACATAAGGGTGGGGACAGAAGACTATTGAAGGTGTCACCCTAAATCTGACAGAAGGTGAGCATTTGGGCCAAGTGCTAAATGAAAAAGGATTTGGAGCTGTGAAAAGGAAACTGCTCCCTGTTTAACCATAATGTAGTCTGGACGTAGAAAGATCTTTAAAAAAAATAGAAGTATTTTGAAGATCATGTTTAACTGTCCCCAGAATGGCTCACATGTTAACTTCACATATCAAGATGACATAAAAGAACATGAAAGTGTCATGAAGTTATATTTGTACTGTCAAGTTATTTTGGTTTATTTCCCATTACAGTATTATAGTGGAAATTCCAGTACAATTTGTCATCATTAGATTCTAGAACACTTCAAGTTACAGCGTATCATAGTAATACTTTGCATGTCTTCATCTCAAGAAAGGATTATCTTTATGCTCACTCTTCACTACACTAAGAAATAAGATAACTTAAAAAGTCCTAAACTGTGTTCCATTTAGATCATTAAACAAAAGCATTGCCTATTGGATAAATATAATAACCTAATTTACATTTGAAGTGTTTGGGCAAAATCTGTGAAAGCTCTATCTATTCCATCTAACTGCTAGTTAAGGTAGTAATTGCATGCTTTTTGGCCAAGCCCCACAGATTTCCTTAGTATGCTTTTTAGTCACATTTTGGTAACCTAATCTTCCATTGATTTTCTTGCCCTTTGCTTTCTGGGTGGTTTGTGAAAATTTTTGGACAGCCTGCTAAATTCTTTTTCCTGCATTCTTCCACTTGTGCATCAGCTGGTTATCTTTCCTGGATTTTACTATTCTTTTTTTTTTCAGAGGAGAGAGTAATATTCTCTTTCCAGTCTTTTGTCTGAAACATGTTTACCCATTTTTAAATTCTTTTGTAAAAATGATTTTATAATCTTTTTATAATTTTATAATCATGAAAGTATTTTATAAGACCATAGATATAACCATATTTATTCAGAACAAAGCCTAGCCTACTATCCTATACCTGCCTATGGCCAACTACAAAGAAATATGAGAAAAAAGTGGGGAAACAGTGTGCACAATTTATCTCTTCAGCTTCAACTCAATGAGTTCCATAGCTTAACTATCTGATTAGGTGTACTTTAAGTCTACGAACTCCACCTGATGCCCTTTATTTCTTAAATTGTTCCCCTTCTTAATCTTTATCATGCTCCTTCCTATATTACCTCCTGTTTCATATTCCCCTCATCTGTCTGTTGTTCAGACTAAAGATGATAGGTCAGTTAACCTCTCCACTCATGGAGAGAGATTAAATCAATCTCATCACTTAATTACCTTTGTTGACTTTCCTTTCACCTTTTGCAGTTCTATCACTTTTTTTTTAATTGGGGGAACAATAGTTTCACTGTGTTGTGGCTGTTTGAAGGTTTATGAGACAGTTGTGGTTTTATTTTTGTTCTCTAATCTTTCCCTATTAATCCAAATTATTTATATATATATATATTA